>JAGVSP010000039.1:0-117026 GCA_022494985.1 Micrasema minimum | reverse complement strand
ACGATCAAACTTACTCGTTCCTTGACAAATAAGAGTGACGTCAGAGCGTGACGGGAAAAATTTGGGTTGCCATAATAAAAATAATATTTGATTTAAAAAGATTTAAAAGTTAGTGATGTTATCTGGACTTGTAAAAATAACATCACAATATACAAACACACTTGAACAATTTTCACAGAATGGAGTTTTCCTTGTCGCTAACGATTTTCTTTGCATATTAAATGACTCGACTCTCTGGTATAATAATAACCAACTTATTCTTGTCTAATGCGCTTAAATATTCAACACCTATTTTCCAACATTTCCACCACATTCCACACACTTACCACAATACAACATATACGCAACATAAACATTTCAAATACTTGTTTCCTCACTCTTGATGTCCTCAGAAATTTATTTTGTACAATGTGTTATGCACTTAATTGGTGCTATGTTGTGTATATTGCCTTGAAATATTAATGTCAGTTTATTATACCTACATAGGTACATCCCTCTGCGTGAAAAACATTAAAATATAAATAAATAAAATAAAAATGTTGAGCTAGATTGTTGTGATCTCTCTGGTATTTTATCTTAAAGCAAAAAGAGCGTCTTAACCACTACGCGACCAGGGGTTGGGGTATTTAATTTAGAGCATCATGCTTAGGTGAAAAATTAATGAATATTTAAGTGGGTCAATGGTTTAATATATAGTATATCCGACGTTGTTAGATTTGGAGACCATGTGAATATAAATCGTTGCACTTTTTTTTTTTTTTTTTTATTCAAAAGATAAATTTTTGTTTACATAGATATACATTAAAAACACATATATGTACAGTAAAAAAAAATATAAACAAAAAATCCCACCAAGGCATAGCCTGTTTGTGGGGTATACTGTGAAAGTCATACAGTGTGCACGTGGTAAAAGATAAAGATAAAGTCATGTAGGAATGGAAAAATAACAGATAATGTAAACAAGATAGTTAAAAAAAGAATGAACACAAGATATTGGTATCTTTATACCGGAAGAAGAAGAGGGGAAATAATTATAATATATTTTAAAAAATGACGTAGATTATGTTGTAGTTATAGTCTTTAAAGTAAGAATGATTCTACCTTTACACTATGTATCCAACTTTGTGTTAATTTTTTAAAAGATGAAAAATTAGGAAAATCTGACAATGCCATTTTATTGTCAGTTAAAAAAGAATTAATTAAACTGGGGGCAATAAAATGTGCATGTCTCTGAGCAAGTCGTGATTTACAATATGGAATTTCTAGCACTCGGATTCTTCTTTGACTAGACCTATATTTGAGCTTTAAACATTGTAATAAATATGTTCGTCTTATATCCATTAGATTTGCTTCATGAAACAATTGGAGGGAGGGGAAGGTTCTCTCTAAATCATAATTGTGTAAACTACTTTTGTTTCTTTCTTTGCTCAACAGAAATAACTACAATGCAATAAACCCACCGGTTTACACCGAAATGCACATGGAGATGGAGATAATGAAATAAACCGACTGAAGCAGCTCAGCGCCAGACTAGCGGCAAAATAAAGGCAAGATTTGCACGCCTGTTCGTCACTAAACTAAACTACGCCGAACGTCAATTAGGACTCGGCAGGATAACGGACAAGAGATATCTCTATTACGGAACTAACGGTTGGATAAGATCATTTGTTTTCCCGGGATCAGGATGGGTATTTGATGAGCTCGTTAAAAATTAATCGAATCACCTCCAAAGATAGCGGGATCGGTATTAATGATGATTAAAGATTCGTTAATGTGAGTGGTTGGATAATCCAGCTCAAAAATAAACGGAACCATAATAAATTAAGACGATGAAAAAATATCTTGAAGATGAAATACTGTATTCGCCTCACTCCTTGATGGATTTAGATTGATTAATTACAGAAAGAAGTTCAATGATTACTTTTTTGAGATTTTTGTTGAACGCCCACTTATTCTTTTCAATTAAAATAAGTAAATAAATAAAGCGTCTGTATTGTAAACGATAATAATTTTCAATTGTGATTATTATTAATTTAATTTCAATTATTTTTAGATACCTACCTTATTTAATATAAAAAGAAATTTATGCAATCTTATGATATTTGCACATATTTCATTTTGTAAATACTGCTTTCAATAAAGCCTAAGCAGCTTGTGCTTGAAAATATGGATCAAGTCGTGGCGGAGTGGGGATTTGAACCGGGGATATTAAGACTCGAGAGACGGCGACGCTACCACTGGGCCACCACCCGTTCGATAATATATATTTTTATCGTCAAATTTTATATGGGCAGAATTTCTAATTTTTCTATAAAAATAAGTTTTGCTATTAAAAACAATGTGCAAAAACTATCAAGAGCATGAGAAAAATGTATTTATTTTCTATGTTTTTTTTTAACCATTTTCTAATTTTTACAAAATATTTGTTAAAGGGAATATTACCACTAATGCTAAGTATTAAATGCTATAATTTGTATACTGTACACTTTATTTTACGTTCGTTCCTACGAGTACATCACTAGACACATCCGAGAGACCTTATGACCGGCCATCACTATCGTACGCTTCGAAAAAAAAATTCAGAGAAATGACATTCCATACTTGAAAAATACACAATAGTGTCTGAGGTGTCTAGTTACCCACTACGTCACTCACTACGTCGTCAATAAGCACCTACGTCATCATTAGACATCTACGTCACACGTTTCGTGTATTGGCCTAAGTGCTGGTGATAGAAGAGGTGTTATGAAATTAACACCAGGAAGCGTATATTTTTAGGAAATTTGTATGGTGTTCGAAGATAGCATGACAATCCTTCACCTCTCAGCTCTACCGAATACAACCGAAAGATTGTTCTGCTTTCTTTGCTTTATAATTTAAGATAAATTTAGTTTTGGTCCTGATAAATTTCCAGACCGCATTATTGCCCTAGTTTGCGGTAGTTTTAGGTAACATAATTTAATGATAAAAGCTTTGATTAAACATTATTTTTTATTGTAAAGCACCCTTGAGGTGATTTTTCACAAAAATAGCGCTACACATGGAGTAAAAAAACTCGGAGTACAACCCGAAAACTGGTGAATCTACATCATATTTGGAGTCGAATGTGAAATACGACTTTTGAAAAAATGCTTTAAAAAATGCTTTTTCTTTATGTAAAAGCTTTTATAAGTAACCGTAGATTAAGTAAAATTGCACAAATTCCTATTTAAATTCGGTTTTAGCTTTTGTTTTCAATATATTCACTGGTTTGGCGCTTGTAGGTACATCGTTTTGTTACACCGTGTATAAGTTTAACCGATTATCATTATTAATATTAATTGTACTCACCATAAAGACGACATTGAATATATGCAGCACATATTTCAGAAAGTTGACACTGCAGCAATCCGAGTCCCTCGTTTTCCTGTGTTCCGAGCTCCCAGCGCCAGCACTCGAGACACTACTGGTCCCAAGTAACGCCCCCATACTCTCCTGATTTTTGTTGGTGTTTCCGTTCATCTTCACCAACATCTGCTCCGGGAGTTTTGATAAAACAGTTCAGGAGGCTTCCAGAAACTATAGTTTGGAATTCAACGATCTTTGCCGAAGGCGCATCGTGAAAATTGTTTGAGATCCACAGGTTTTATGAACTATGATTTGGTTTCATTTAAAATACGAGATTTCAACGTTTTCATTTGTTACTAACACCATTCACTTCACATTTTTTCTGACTTAGATGCAAAAATTTCATTTTTGAAATTTTGTTTTGTAAACGCAAATCCTATATGGTTTTCCTTGATATTATCATTACTTCTGATGACTTCGAATCGAAATATTCCTTTCAGTGCGTGACTTGATATCTGAACATTTGTTACAATTTCGTAATTTTTAAAGTGAGTTCGCATAAAATTGCGTTAAATGCCGGTTTATTTTTTAAAATTCCTTTTGTACAGATTTCAGTGAAAACTTTTGCTCATTCTGTGAACATTTTGTTTCTTTTTTCACCTGAGTTCGGATTGAAATGTGTCCTTCACTCAGATAGTGAAAAGCGCGCTCAGTCGAAATATGTGTCGCCTTTGTAACGCGAACTTTTTGTTTCTGAAAATGGGCGATAAGATTTTTCTTTGAGCTGTCTAGTAATTGTGTTCTCTGTTCTGGCAACCTGGAAACAAATGAAAGGATAAAATTAGAGATCTGCTTAAAAAAAATTAAATGCTCCATTTCTCGTTAAGGGTTGAAAAGATAATTGAAAATTGGAGCACAAATATACGCAAAATGACCAGAAGACAATATGTTTGATAATATTTTCATGCAATATTAAAAAAAACATTTTCAGAATAACGCAAATACTGTTCTAGTTAAGCGCGAGTAGAGAAACTTTGAAGTAGTTGACTTAAAAGTGCCACAGCACTTTATTTTATTGATTTGATTTGACTTAGTATAATACGCATATCAGGTACGGATAAAATATGATTGTTTATGCTGTTCAAGGTGATGGTATTAAAGGTGACATATCGTTGAGAAACGCAAATAAAGAAATGCAACTTTTAAGAAATGCATCTGAAACGCTATGGTGTAATTTACATAAAAGCAAAATATAAATATTTAGGTAGTAATTAAATATGTTTTTTATAAATAGGTAAAATATAGCAAAAAACGACTGAAACATCGTGTTGAAAAATCAATTTAAATGTTGGTACGATGATCAGTCATGCGCTTCAGTACCAGTCCAAGGTATCACACATGAAATATTAATATGAAAATCACACGTAAATAAAATATTTCATGTCAACCCCTACGGGAACCGAACCCGCGATGTTATGCACGGTAGCCAAATGCGCTACCACTAGGAATGCTACGAGGCAGACAAATACGACCCTTATATTTAAAATAAATTTCATACTCTTTTAGAAACAAAATAGTCTCCAATGATCTAACACACCTACCTGCTTCGCCTGAAATCGCCAGAAACATATTATTTTATCTCCATAACGATGGCCATTCGTTTTCAACTAATTTCATTCGTTTTACAAATCGCGTTTAAAAATGTGTAATGAATAAGATCGTTTTAAGCAATGACGTCATTACGGTTATTTTTAAAGATTTGTTGTGTATTTCATTTCCTTTCTTTCACATAAGTTCAGTAGGAGAGTAGAGATAACAATTGATAATGGGTCCGTGGTTAATGGAAGCAATTTCATTCCCAAACAGCCAGAACTGAAATGGTTTTTATAGTAATTGAGTAGTTCGACGGAAGATCGGGAAGATAGGGTTAAATAGTTCGCGTGAAGTTCCCTTTTAGGAACTTTTCCATCTATGTTTATTCTATTTATCTTAGATTGAGCATAAGAATGCAAACAAAGAGATTCCTCGGATAGGTACTTTATCCATTCTTTCTTTCACGCAATCCGCACCTCTCTCCTACTTCATTTAATATTATTTTGTGAAATGAGTTTCTAGAACATACTCCACCAAAACTTTTTTTTAGCAAAAGTCAAAAAATCATAATTGTTATTTGTCTATCTGCCTTGTGGTTTAGTGGTTAGCTCGTTTGACTACCATGCATTAGGTCGCAGATTCGATTCCCGACAGGGTCAAAACGAAATATGAATCTTAATATGGTTTTTTTAATTGAAATATTTCATATGTTATACCTTTGAATGGCTCTGAAGCATAAGACTCACCATTGATCATCTTGCATTCATGTAACAAATTATTAAGATTTACTGTGTTTGGTGTTTAGTTCCAATGCAGTCGAATAAAATATGCGAATAAGGAGAAATTAATAGTTTGTTGCGGTGTTCAGATTTAAAAAAGTAAAATCAACGTTTATAAAAAGTCAATATTCACTTTACACCAAATTGATTAAATGCCTGTTCAGGGGCAATTCATATTGTTTAGTGCTTTTATCAATACTCCTTCGTTATCAAACATTACGAATAATGAGATAAATATCTTCGTAATTTGAGAACGAAAAACAATAATTAATTTTGAAGAGATTCTTCGAGAAAATTTAATTTCAAATTAATCATGCCCATTTAACCCAGGAAATTTGAATCACAGAGCATTAAAATGATTCTTAAAGCTCCGCAGTATTTAGAATATTTGAAATGGCTCTCGTTTTCTTTTGCCGGACAGGAAAAAAGCTCAAAATAAGAAAATCAACATGAAAAAGTCCAGCGAAGACCGGAAACTTCAAAGCCTTTGTTTGATTTCATTATCTTTACGCCAGTAATAACGATAATTTAATCATTTTCAGTGAAAACTTGGCAGACGGGACAAACTTGAAAAGAAAGTCAAGTTACGCTTTTACAAGATTTATGTAACCGGGTGAGCTAGTTTTTGCCCCAAAATTTTTATTACCTATAAACATATTACGATTACTTGTTTCAAGAATATTAAAAACCCGAGTTATTTTTTTAAATTATTATTTTTTTAAATATTTATTTTATTTAGTACATTCGAATTTACAAAGCTTAAAATAACACAATAATTTTACAAAATAATCTTAACGCTATACCTCACCAATAAAAAAGACAAGCTCTTGTGCTTGGTGAGGGAGGTTACGCTGAATACACAATATAAGTAGTAATCATAGTAAAGTAAATATAGGTAGTATAAGGTATAATGGTAAGTAGTAAATATAAGTAGTACAATAAGGTAAAATATAAGTAGTAATCATTGTTAGGAAAATTAAAGAAAATAAATCTAAGTACTAGGATATGTAAAATAGACAATTAAGATAGAATAGTTTGTATATGTTCTTTGTTTACCTCTCAAAATTATCGCATTTTGTACTTAAGTACTTTATTTTCAGATTGTATGTTACTATTTTTTTTGTAAACGTTGTCATCAAATGCAGTTATTTTTAAATTCAAACCAATTAAGATTCTTCTGAAATTAGTGGAGAAAATTACTCAAAAAAATTAATCTTCAAGTAATTATCATTACACATAGGTACATTCTATATCCTGTGTAAATATTTATGTTATCTACTCTCATAACTTTTAATATTTGCTTATAAAAACAAGTGATTTAAAGCAATTTAACGAGAAATAATTGTATGTTAACTTCAATTTGACATCTCAACAGAGACGAGAAATTTGGAAGGGTATATGGATATCTAGGTGTTTACAGGGCTTATTTATTTTATTTATTTTGTTTTAACCACCTCAACAGGCCAGGAGGCCCAATTACAGAGGGGAACAACGTCAAAAACATTTTGAGAAAAATCACTTTTGATTTTTTTTGTTCTCACCGGGAATCGAACCCGGAACCTCCGTATCGTGAGTCTAGCGTCTTAGCCATTACGCTACGGAGGCCGCCAAACTGTTATGAACTGTCATTGGCTGGGTTAAGTGGCCACATGATGTATTACAACATTCCCTATAGCTTAATTAAGGTGGTTATATAATTCTAGTCTAAACGCTACTTTATCAATATTGGGCTGCCCTTCAAATAATGGCAATTTAATTCCCTTCACATTTAAACGTCAGCAGTTCCCCTCGGAGGGTGCAGACGGAAAATGAATAGAGCCTTAAATATCGCGGGTCTCTCATTTATTTTTATGGCGGGCTCATTTGCCATAACTGACTTTATTCCCGCGCCTGCCTCTTATAAATTACATGCGTCGATACCTCTTCACTCTTCCCGTTTCTGTGTTCCGGATACTAGGACGCTTTTCGTTGATGCAACATTCGACTCGTTGTTTGAGTAAACCACAAGTAGTTTTTATTTTATTATGTGTATACGTAATAGATAATGTCAGAATAATATAAAATGATGACTATAAAGACGAGCTATTCTGTATAAAACATATTAACGGATCATCCTGGTTAGTTAAAAATGTCAGAATAATATAAAATGATGACTATAAAGACGAGCTATTCTGTATAAAACATATTAACGGATCATCCTGGTTAGTTAAAAATGTCAGAATAATATAAAATGATGACTATAAAGACGAGCTTTTCTGTATAAAACATATTAACGGATCATCCTGGTTAGTTAAAAATTATGGTATACGTAATAGATAAAAATAATACTTCGTCTTGATATATATTTTTTTAAATCCAACGTAGACATTAATCATAATATAATTATGTATTACTTGCTTAAAATGATTTTTTTTAATAAGTTCAATTATTTTCTATCTAAATTTGTTAAGATTTGTTGGAAGAAATTTCTACGGCGCAAAAAACCCGCTATGTACAACAATGTAAAATAAATCAAAAGCTTTCTGAACGTTAAACGAAGACACTGGCACTGCACTGGCTGTATATTGCACAGCTTCTTATGAAAACAGTAGCGTCGCGTAGGTATCATAAGTAATGTTGTCAACTCTCCTCCATCCAAGTTCGTTCTAACGTCAATTGTATTGTGAAGAGGTGTATTGAGGATAGAAAAATCGTGTTTTCGTGTTTATTCCTGTGGTGTATCCAAGTTGCAGCCTTTAACTTTTTGTACAGAAGACCAGGAAAAAGACTACATCCCTTGGCTATGACATTAATCGGCTATGCCAACATAAATAATACTTTCTCAGTCATCATTTAGCTTTATTGCGTTTGGGAAATCCGCGTTTTGTACCTTAACAATAAACCAATCTCTCAAGCCTCCTCAACTCAAACAATTCCACGATTCCAAAGAAATAATTCAGGTGAAATGAAATTTAGAAATATTTATTTTAAGCGTTCGCAAGATTTCAGGCTAAAATTACATTTGTAAATTATTTAGTTTACCAAAATGGAATTTTATTCTCATGATTTGTGGTTTTCAAAGAGTGTCAAAATTATTGAACAAAGGGTACGTTAATGCCGGTATACTTTCATGATATACCTTTTTGATATTTTATTTTAATAAATACCTACTTTTTTTGTGCAACTATATTAACCTATATTATATATTATTTAACATATAAAAGTTTAAGAACTAATAATAAGTATTTGAAAGTGATCTTGTGAAAAGTCGGAATAATTGGCGTGCGTGTATGAGAAAATTATAAATGTGGAGGAAGCAAAAGAAGTATGCCGGGACAAAGTGGACAGAGTGCCGTTCTATCCTCTCTGCCTACCCTTTCAGTGAAAATACGTGATGGATAGTGAGAACAGCTCTATATAATTAGCTCTTTTTTGCTTGTAAATTTTTATTTCACTTTCGTGTGAAAGGTATTAAGCACCGTGTATTTAAAATAATAAAATTAAAATAAAGATGTCACTATAATAATAATGTGGTTTAGGCTTTGGATAGAAATTTACGGTATATTAAAGTTTAATCTTCCGGTAGAATAGGTGAATATTTTTGAAGCGTTACACAAAGCGCTTCTGACATTTCCGTAAACTTTAAGTATGCAAGAACCTTTGTGATTTACTATCAAAGCATTTGGAAGGTAAGGTGAAAATTTATCTATTTTGTAGATAAAAATATACAGTCCACACGATTTTTATAACGACAGTTATCCAGATAGGCGTTATTTAATAGGAAAGCACAATTATTTTTAAAAATTATTGTGCTATATTCATTAATTATTTATATTTAGCTTTTATCATTTGCATAAGTATGTACTTAGTAATACAGTACAGACTTAACTATTAATTTTAATCTTAATCTAGTCAAAGTGTTTTTTAAAGCTGAAATCGAAGCTAGGATTTTAGCAACAATTTAGTTTTAATAGTTAGTTTCCTCTTCACAAAATTTTAAGTGTGTTCAAATACTTGTATCCACACAAATTTGGTTTTTTTCCCATGTCGGGAGTAAGTATATATCAATTTTTATATCTCTACAGAGATGACCCACTATAACATACATTATATACACCACCACACACTCCTCTCTCATTCACACCACCACTCACACATACACAATTACACCTTTTTCTTGTTTGTTATACTTATTCCTGTATACTTGTGGATATCTGTTATTGGTTTATTATCTTACTGTTTTGTCTATGTTTTATAACCTGTATTTACTGTTGATATCCCAAATAAATAAAATAAAATAAAAATAAAAAAAAACATAAAAAAATATAAGCAAAATCAATAATATTACCTGGTGCGGATATTCGCTAATAAGCGGAATGGGGAATGTTGTAGTACGTCAAGTGGCCACTTAACCTAGCCAATGACAGGTCATAAGCTCTGTAAACGATTAAAAATCAACATTTCCGAATTTGGAAAAATTCCACTTCATCTCTGTAGAAATATAAAAATCAGGTCTTCGCTTCACTTAATCCATTATCTGTGCGTTTACAGCTCATGTCAAAGGCTAGAATTTATATTTAAAAAATTACACTTAGTATTTGAATTACAGTTTATTGATGCAAACATTTTTTATTTTTCGCGATCATGACCTTCAGTCTAAGAATGTAAAAATTTAGAATTATTGAGCTGAACCGATCCTAAAAATATCCCTTAAACATCTATCGTTATCCATAAAACACCCACAACCCACATGTATTACATTTTCGGATTATTTATGTTCGTTTAGGTGGAAGCAATAACACTATTAACCAGAAATAATTTTGTATGTATTTCTAGCGGTCAGAATTTCGTTTACGATTTTAGTTTCAACAGTTACTATTCGCTTCGCTTACTCGTTGGTCCCCGTTAAGCTTAACTAAACGAAGTAACTCCGAATCGCATAAAATGCAGTCACGAAACAAAAAGCTATTTCCAATTCCTTTTGTTTATATTTTTTGTTTATTCCGATGCTTAATATTTTTAGCAAATTGCCCAACGTAGCACTGAAATTATCAGTATCGAGACTAACCGAAAGTTTAAAAGCTATTTGTGGTCTGTGGCCACATAAGTACGAGGTATTATTAAGTTGCAGGTAGGTATTTCAAAAAGTTTAGTGCATTTAGCGACCGTGCATTAGGTTGCGGCTTCGATTCCTGTCGGAGGTCAGCATGAAATACTTATTTACATGTAATTTTCATATTAATATTTCATGTGTGATACCTTGGACTGGTACTGAAGCGTATGACTAATCATCCTACCTTTATGTAATAAAATGATCAAGATACACCATTTGGTACGGATAAGGAAAAGTAGTAGTAGTGAGTATTTTCCGACAAGACAATATTGGAATTTTTAGTAAATCTTTGAATATTTATTTGATTTTTATCTTTTTTATAGATACTAACCTCTTATTATTATTATAGTTATTCCTCCAACAACCTCTTATTAAGAGCTGAAAAAACCATATACGTACATCTACATAATTAACAGTAGTGATAATTATCGACGGTGGAAAAGAAAAAGTTACCTGGCTCCCGACTATATGGGCTGATTATTATTTTTTTAATATTCAAATTTATCAAATCGTTTTCCTAATCCCCCTTACATTTAATTTCAAAATATTATTTCTATGAAGTACTCACGCGACTAATCGATTATGGCATTGGTGAGCTGACTGTTTGACCATATGCTCAGAATACCAAAAGAGGAAATTCATTCTTTACAAAACCGAGATACTTAGCACTTGCTTGGAGCTTAGAGATACAAGTACTTAAATAGTGCCTTGAAATAAGCTTTCGTAAGACATGTATATAAGATACACCAAAGTAATGATAAATATTTTAACAGAATTTATTAAAGACAGATAAAAAAATGGGTACGCGAACGTAATTCTAATTATGCATGTTTTTTAATATTTGCTATTTCTTCCGACCTACCCAACAATTCGGTAAGAAAAATTCAATTAAAATATTATCCGTACAATACGTAGCGGTATAAAATAAATGTATTTGAATTAAATAAAAACTTTTGGTTGTCTGTAAAGTCGGTTTACGGACGATAATTTTACGTGATAACGTCATAAGAAAACATTGATGAAAAACAGCATACTTTTATGAATTGAATTGAATTATTATTACTGAATTATCATTATTTTGTATAATACAATGCAGGAGTTAATTGAAAATTACAATTTTTTCCATAAATTATCATTTTTTGCACTCGTTAATTTCACTTTCACTTTATTGCTTGTGTGCTGCTGCTGTCTCCCTTCTACTCGGACGCATCGGCCGATGGAGTGGAAGAGAGATATAGATGCGTCACAAACCGAACGCTTAAGCCGATCGTGCCTCTCTATCGCTTGTTCTGCGCTCTCGCTTGCACACTCGACTCAGGCGGAACGTGACAATAAGTCATGCTTTTTCGTGTGTGCAGCCGGCGTTCATCGATTTATTAGACGTTTTCACATCAAAAATTAATAAAAAAATTGTTTTAACTATATTAGAGGAGGATCATTACAATATTTATCTTATTATTAAGGAGCATTAGGACCAGACCGAAATGTGGATTGTCCTTTGGCTTTATTCTAAAATGTTAGGAAATCAGAAATTAATTTATCTTATAAATGAATGCTTGTATTTCAATGCCAACTGCAGAGAATTTAATTATTTATCATTACATCCGTTTGGGTAAGTTTGAAATTAGCATAAAACTACAGCATTTTTCTGGGAACATGTTTTAGTTCGGAGTGTTGTCGGGAACTTAAGAAATATTTTAAATCCCAAATGTAGAGCCAAGATTTATGAAGGCGTTAAAAATACGTCGTTATCATAATAAAGCCATCGTAATATTTTGCACACGCTCATTATCTACAAACGAGGAAAATAAGGTTACGGGATGTGTCGTAAAACAAAAATTTTAAAAAATAAATACGGACTCTACCTTACTAAGGTTTACGAGAATTTTAAATTTTACTTTTAACATTTTAGTGAGCAATCTTCAGTATCAACTTATACAAGAAAGTTTTATCTTTTTTGTTGTTATTTTTATGTAAGTGGATCACTGTTAACTGATTTGGCACTCAGATTACCAACGTATCTACATGTAGATATATTACGATTGTGACGATGGTGATAGTTGGTAAAATCTCTTGCAAAAATTTACCGATTGTCGTGTACGCGTTATAACTGCGATACATCAACATGTAGAAACGATGGTTATCGCAGAGCTGGAATGTTAAATACTATGCTTAGTATTTATTATGCATAATTTTGTAAAAGCCACTGAGTGCCACATAACAATAAAAACAAAAAATGTATATATTTAGTTTACAATAAAATAAATCAATTTAAGTATCAATCATCAATATACTCATTTAAAAATACTGAAATAAATATTTTATTCAATACTACGATATCAATTTGTTTATTTTTTATTTTAGAAAAATATCAATAAAAAAATATTAAATTTTCCGTAATTCGTATTTTCGGTCAAACGGCAATCATAAAATAGTAAAAGATAAATGAATTTTCAAACCGTTACATTTGATCGTTAGGTGCGGAATTTTTTTTAATTACAAAACAAAAAATTCATTTTGACAAATGACATGACGTTCGATGAGAAATGAAAACGAGGAAGATATATTACCCTTTATTGTACTTTTGATAAAAAAAATGTAGGTAGGTTTAATACTAAATTCTAAATTTGTATAATTTATGAGTTTGATTGGAGGCCACAGTGTTTTCCTGTCAAAAAATGTACTATAAATATACTAAAATGTACATATATGTGTCTTGGTGCCGCCGCCCCATACACAATTAGGTGTGAAAAGGAAAATAGTACCGTAGTAGTGTAGTGTGTAAAAAAATATATTTTTTGCCTACAAAACAGTTAAGAAGTCAGTTATAAACATTCATGATAAAATTCATATTAAAAAAAAATACATGTGTGCAGTTCACACCAGGTAGAAGTGAAACCTTAATAAAACTAAGCTGAGAGAGAATGAGATAAATGCAGTATCAGGAGTGGGATAATTATAGGATTTATTTATTATAAATATTGGTACCCATTTGATAATTTTTTTAAATTTTATTGTTCATGATCCATGTCTTCAATTTCTACAAGTGATACGATCGGCTTATGATAACTAAAGTACGAGACAATTATTTTTTTTCGGTTTTATCAATATATCTGTGAAATACCGCGTCAAGGCGCCTTCTCCCTCTGTTTTGCTACAAAATGTTTGGAGTCGAATCTACCTCTTCAGATACATGAATAGATCAAATTCTGTTTTATAGCCTAGGACCTCCACATTATAAAAGTATAAGGGGTGCCGGCGATCAACTGGTAGATGTATCTGATGAGGTAGATGGAACTACGGCCAGCCGGCGGAAACTGTGTTCTATCTCATTCTCTCGCAGGCTAAATCCCATAGATCTATGTGTTTGTCTCTTTTTAGTCGCTTTTTCGTTTCATAAATTTTCAAATCACTCCCAACGATTCTAAAGAAGTTTTCACTTCAAAAAACAATCAATCGGCTGTTTCGGGATTCTTCAAATTAAATGTTTAAAAAAAAACAGTTCAAACAAAAATTCACAACGAATTATTTAGTAGGTAAATCTTCTATAAAATGGTTCGCAACCAAAAGTTGTAAATGCACGCCTAGAAATAATAATTTTATAGGTTATTGAACAAGTTAAAAATCAAGTGCCCTTTCCAGTAACTTTGATTCGTGAAATAATCCGATATTTATTAAACCATTTATTCATTGAAACCCATAACGGTAAATTAGCCATGAATGATGTTATTTCTGTGATTTGAAAATTTCAAGATACAGGAAATCGATTTGGTATAGCGCCAAGAATTCTGTTTTCGAAATGAATGATAGATGAGAGTTCATATCCTGTTTGTGAAAAAATAATTCACATTCACCTCATTTTTTTGGGATTTCCAGTAAAACAAATATTTTTGAGAGTGTTTGGAAAAAAAATCGAAATACTTCTGTAAAAAAGGATTCATTTAATCTTTTTTTTATTTACTGTGAAAATTTAGGTATTTATTACATTATGTAAAGTATTTTATTAGAAGTTTAAGATCAAAAACGTGAAAGAACATAATTATTATAGTGTACCCTTCAAGAAATTAGATAACTCATTGGAAAAATTATACATATTGGTTTTACTTCTTATTATGCATTTATTTCATAAGGCTATAATATATTAAATTTCACTTACTCCTTTTTTATTGTCTTTTCTTTCTTTGTATCGTATGACGTATCAATGATGAATCGAAATAAATTATGATTATAAATTATAATTTATTATTACTATTAAGGAAAAAATGCATTATATAATTAGCAAGTAAATATTTATTTAATATCATCATTATTATAATTGCATATATTTAAAAATGTTAACTCATTATTTATCGAAATGCTACTACTACTCCTACTCTCCCTTATACGCATCCAATGGTGCATAAGGCACAGCAATGGTACACCAAGTGCAACGAATATTGATAATTTGTTACATGAAGGCAATCTTACGCTTCAGCGCAAATCCAAAATGACTATGAAATGGCACCTGGGCCGGGATCACCAATAAGCGTCGGTAAAATATATCGCATTTGCTTTAATTCTTTGTTTTAATTTCACTAAAAAATAACATGATTTTTCTTTAAAAGGCATCAATCAATTTGTAAAAGAAGCCTTGGACGAGAATTAAAGTCCGGATTTATAAGAAAGAAGCCTAGTCTGTACATTTTCATAAATATTTAAAACTTTTATACGGAAAGAATTATAAACCACTTTCTTTCCAACTGTCGTAACAGAAAAGAATATTTCAGGATTTATATTTCTTTATAGGTATCTGAATTCGTATGGCTATGCATAATCCAAGTTGTTTTAAATAATTTGTTAAACTAAAACGGATTGCGATGTAATAGAATGTTATTTTCGCTTAAAGATAAATGACGAAATGATTAGAACTTTATATAATTTGTACAGTAGTTTTGTTTGCAAAGAAATAATAAGCAACTTATAAAATAAAAAAGGTTATGAAATTAAATAAAACAATAACAAAGTTTGCAGGATTGCTCAAGGAGATAAAGGACACAGAAAAAGACTCTTCAAAATGATTGAGATTCTACTTGGAATCGAATCAATAACATTTTTCAAAAACATAAATAATGTAGAATCTTGACCACTGATCTTAGAGTTCCACTTTTGTAGCTAATCTATTCTCTTTGGTACGCGAGCTTTCCAAGTTTAAAAAGTATTGCTATAATCGACTTACAAAAATGTTAACGTTTAAATGGAGTTTAGCTTGGAATAATATGTTTGGTTATCCACAATAAATTACGATATTATTATACATAAAAAAATATTTTCGTTCAAAGGGTAACTTTGCGATAGTCACGTCAAAAAGATATAGAATGACGACACAGTTATAAATGAAAATGAAATAATAATTGTCTTAAATATTGTTCTATTTTACGAAGAAAAAAATATTTTTAGTACTACATAATAATATGTTTATTATTAATCAGAATTTTTTTAATTACAACCAAAAGAATTATTTTCTCTACATTACTCATAGAATTAGTAGAGATACTTCCCAAGTTTTGGCAGATGGAAAATACTTTTACGGCTTTCAGGTGTAAGAGTAATAAAGTTTTCTGAAATCCGTTAATCTTAGACAGTTATTTAAGGAAAGCTCCCAAAAGGTATATCCATACGTATGTAGATATGATGTAATTACTTCATTAGTCTTGTCACGTGTCTTATTAACGTAATTTATATTAGGTTCTCTAAATGATAAATTATCATATAAATTATTATAATTAGATTATTATATTGAGACGAGAGAGTAAAACTAAATGTACAAGAGAGAAACCAGTGAATTGATGTCATAATTGAACATGATTTTGTAGTTTTTTTTTTTGATCCATACTTTTCGAGAATTTTAAGAAATGGATTTTTCTTGTAAATTTAACAAATAAAATGTAGATAATATGTGGTCTGACTATCTTTTTTATATTTCCATACTTTTCGAGAATTTTAAGAAATGGATTTTTCTTGTAAATTTAACAAATAAAATGTAGATAAAATGTGGTCTGACTATCTTTTTTTATTTTTATAACTCAATTATGATTTTTTTAGTCAAAAAAATGCTATCAATAAAGAAAACAAAAGCAAAAACCAAATTTTAATGAAAATTTGTGCAATTTTACTTATTCTAAGGTAGGTACTTGATTATGAAAGCATTTACAAGAAGAACAATTTTTTTAAAGCCATTCGACTCCAAATATGATGTAGATTCACCAGTTTTTAGGTTGTACCACGAATTTTGTTACTCCATGTATACGTAAGGTGGAATATATTAATTAACATCTGATAAGTATTGGGTGACGCAACGGTCACAGCAACCCTTGGTATCTACTGTCATCCGGCGAAGGCGTTTCGGCTGGCTAGGCCATATACTACGTATGCTCCCGAGAGCCTTAACCATAATTGCCTATTTTACAAGGCATCAGGTTCTCGGCGTCCTGGTCGTCCACTGTTGACAATTCGTAGGCAGTTTGAGTCAGAGCTGCGGGACGTGGACTTGACTTGGGAGGATGCACGGAAGCTGGAGGCCGATCGCCTGGCCTGGAGGCAGTTTGTGGATTCCATATGCTCCACATAGGGAGCAGATATGGTATGATGATGATGATGATGAAGTATTGGATTTTGGAAGGTTATTGAAATGAAAATAATGCTGTCTGCTATAAGCTATGCTGTCTGCTATAATGGTGTCTGCTATAAGCTATGACATTTAAAGCTATAAAAATAATAATAATTTTTAAAGTAAATAATAACAGCAGGTAGGTATATCTACTATTGATTTCCATATAATGTGCAATAGTTGTATTTCTCCAAACATGTTTACTTTAGCATTTTAATGCCATTATCGTTTTATGAATACGTTTTAATTAATTGATTGATTACATAAGTGTAAGAACTGAAATTAAAAAAGAAATGTTTATAAAATAACGCCTCTGTAAATGCGTTAGGCATTTTGATTGATGTGCTACTTTATCTTATTCTTTTATCTGTTTTCAAAGGTATCTAAAATATGCGTTCATCATATTTTTGGAGCTGAAAGGTGACTAGATTGAGATTATCGAGGATACGTTTATTTTAAAATATAATAAATAATATCTCTTAACTAAATAGATAATTTTTTATTTATTTATTTTTAGTACATTGCAGTTTTTAAGATTCATATTGTTATTTTTAATGCATTCCTCACTGGGGGATCCTGTGCTGAGGAAAACATTTTATAAGTTAATGTTTTTTTTTCTTTCTTGGTCTACATTATTTACAAAAATATAACAAGTTAAACAATATTAATTTACACACACTTGATCAATGTCACTCACCAATACTATCACCAAAATTGTAGGTAGATGAGGTTCAAATATATTATGACAATTATTGTTGCAATATCTCGAGTCTTGAGCACACTTTAATACGCATCGATATTAAGTTAATTTTTATGTGGTGACCATGGTTTCAGGATCATTAAAACAATAGTAAAATAATAGAAGTTTTTCTGTATGCGCCTTATGTTTTGATTAAAAATTTTGAATGAATTGAATTGAAACCATCTTGTTATTAAAATAGATTTAAAAATAAAATAAATGCTACGATTGCGGCCACAAATCTGAAACTAAAATATCTAATACAAAAATAGAACATTTTTGAAATAGGTACGAGTACTGCCTACAAATTAAAAGGTCGAAGGGTAGGGTTTAAATTTTAAAGTTAATTACTACTACTACTTTCCCTTGTACTAACGATTATTTTTCGTATCACAATATTCATGATATATACAGTATACACATTATTGTTGTTCATTTTATTATTTTTAAAAAAAAAAAAATATTATAAAAATTTTCGCGCTTTAAAGGTTACACTAGGAGTGTCAGTACAGAAAATAAGGTGGGCGAATATATTTTATCATTACCGTACACGTACACGCAACATTTTGTTAATATATTACAATGGCAATATATACTGCTAATAATTCATTTTTAGTGCGGCAAGGGAACACGATTTACTGTTATGAGAAAAAAGATCGATATAGCTTTTTACAAGCTTCAAAATTACAAACTAAAAATAAATGAACAACGTAAATTACCACTACTACTTTTCCTTAATGGTGCATAGAGCATTACTTTGGTACATCAAGTGCAGTTTATCTTGATCATTTTTATGAGAAAAACACATTTGAATAAATATTTAATATTGGGGACAGAGTTGTCCCGAACCCGTGACCTCATGCATTGTGGAGCCCAACGCCGCTAAACACTGCGCCACAAGGCAAAAAACGTTAATTATGTGAGTTACAATTAAATAAAATTTAAACAAATAAAATTGAAAAAAAAAATTAGTGGTGTGATAGAATAAAGTAGAATGACTTTGCGATTTTTTTTACAAATAAGCTTTTTTTATTATAAATTTATTAGCACTTCATGCTACCTTCATGCTTCATGCTACCTTCAAAGATACCTGCATATATGTAAAATGCTATGATTTCATCTCGAAGTAATTAATCAATTAAAATAAATCAAACAAAAAAGATAGTGCAACTTTCTACTGCTTCAACTATTTATATAATCAAATGAACTTTCAATTTTTAACTACTTATATAATAAAATAAAAATGTCAAATAATAAAGTGAACTGGGTTGTAGACGAGTGCTTAGAGTCGTGGACTCTGGATTGGAATCGATAAGTTCGAATCCGTGTAGTATATGGATACCAGGACTCCAAAACAGCCTCCAAGCTAAGCGATCGGCCGCAAATCAGGTCATTCCATAGTTTTGATGTAGACTAACTAACTAACTAATTAACTTACTAATTAACTAACTAACTAACTAACTTACTATCACGCCATTTCTCCGCAGGGGTAGACAGGGAGGATAGAACGCCACACCACTCTGTCCTGGCACACTTCCTTGCCCCCTCCACATTCATACATCTTCTCATGCACGCACGTTGATTATTCAGACTTTTCACATGACCGCATTCAAGAATATGTTGTACTTGATCGTACCACATCTTTCTTGACCTTCTTCGACTTCCACAACCAGACACACTCGCATCGTAAATCCTCTCAGCCGTTCTTTCATCATTCATTCGCTCTACATGACCGAACCATCGTAAAAGACCTTTCTTAATTTTGTCGATAATGCTTATCTCAGCCTTGCATTCTACATTCTTGGGTTGCCTTTGACTGATGACAATTTTTTTTACACTCCTGTTAAATAGGCAAGCAACATTTTAAAATTAGAAAGCAACATTAAAGCATAGAAAAATGAACGAAGAAGATAAAGATAAAAATATAAGATAACAGTAATTAATTAATGGTTACGTTTTTTTAGGAATAAGAAAGGAAAAAAATTGAAAAATAAAGAAGGGTCCTTAGGGCCATAGTTTTTACATCCATCTTCCAAGTGTGTAATTTACTTTTAAAAAAAAAAACAGCAGTTTAGATAGACGAAAGAGTAGAATACAAAAAAAAATGAAACCAATTGCAGTTTTTCACAATTATACATTGGCAAAGTAATAGAGACAGAAAAAATAAATAGAAAAAATAAATATAAGAAATAAATATAAGAAATAAATATAGGACAAGAGATATGAGGGAAGAATAGAATGATAGGGATAGGAAAAAAGAAAGGAGAGGACTGGGAATAGAATTACTTTACAGTCTATAAGATTTCAAATACTTTTAGTTTGAAGTTGGATAGTCCGATGTAAAAAATGTCAAGGTGGGTACAATATTCATTGAATTTCGCACAACTTCGATTTATAAAAGATTTTTTTAAGTAATTAGTTGATGGTGCTAAATTATAAAAAAGATGACATTGTCTAGTGAGTCTAATTGAACAATGAAGAGGTACTTTGCATTATAATTAATATAATCTTACTCATTATTTTGAAACTACGTGTCGCTTCCGTGGGTTGTAATAATTTAAGAAATTCCATCACGAATAAAGTTCAACTCAAAAATCCGGGCATTCCTTAAAAAGAAGATCAAACTGTCACTGGCGTCTCATAAGCTGGCTTATACTCATCACGCGGGGCATTGTTCCGGCACAATGCACGTGCACACCGCCTGGAACACGGCTCTGAGTCACGTGTCGTGGATAGGGATGTGAAGGATGCATCGATGTTTTAAATATGTGTGTTTTTTTTAAATTATCATCAAACATAGATGTCCGATGACAAACGACAAATTGTTGTTTATCGGGTATATTGTATGTATGTATTATGTAATATTAATTTTTAACAAAGACTCAAACAAATACAAAATAAATTTGAACGGGTGGTGGCCCAGTGGGTAGCGTCGCGGTCTCTGAGTCCAGAGATCGTCGGTTCGAATCCCCACTTCGACACGATTCGATTCCTATTTTCAAGCACAAGCCGCTTAGGCTTTATTAAATATAGTATTTACAAATTGAAATATGTGCAAATATCATAAGATTGCATAGATTTCTTTTTAAATTAAAATATATATATATATATATATATATGTATATATCAGTTTTTCGATAACGTAGGTATAACGTGCTATTTTCACTAGAAATTGCATGAAGAAAACTTTTTTTTCATTTGTATTTTAATAGACGTTTCAAGTAAGAATGTTTAACAATATTATTTTCGCTATTACTGGATGTTTTATTCTGTTTTTGATCCGTTTTAACAGGTTAATGATACATTAGGCCAACGATTTTTTATTTTATTTTTATTTTTATAACCTTTTCAGGCATAGGCCGTGTTGTTTGATCATCCGTGAAATTGAACGTATAAGTGTAGTTTTTTTAAAATAAAATAGGTACTCTTCAAAATGAATATAGATACATTTTTCAGAGAATTCGGCTACATCAGCTTTTTTACATTTTCTAAGAAACCGTGCACGCGAGTAGGAAATTCCTAGGAAAGCGATATCCAGCACTGCAGAATATACGGACAGTGTGTACTTGGCAAAAAAAAGTAAAACAGATTTTGAAATTATTGTTATATTATATTTATATTTTGATCTATCGATGTGGTGTTGTTACATCTCTAGTCTCGTAGGTTCCTTTGTTTGTCACGTGGAATGACAAAATCTCCGTGTTTATTGTATGATCTACTTTACTCAGCTTCTTGTCAAAGGAGCACTAGTATGTACATAAATATATAAGATACCTTCAGTAAAATAAAAAATTCTAGGAGTAAGTACCTACTTGGCTTTGTTATAACTGTTATATTCTACGCGTCTAAAATTTATTATAATATATTTCTAAGATAAGTATGTTAAAAGATAAAATATTTAGTAAAATCCCAAATTAATTAATTATATTATTAATTAATTACTATTTTACCCATAAATTTTTTATTCTGACTTTTTTTTGTTAATCCCAACTCTTCACTTTTTATCTTCCTAACGATAACCGTCAGAAAACTATTCATTTATACATTGTTAATGGTAATACTTTGGGCGTCATTTTGGGGTGTCACCTAGTTGGTGGCCCATTGAGTGGTATGGTTTTATGTGGGTGCACAGAAGGAGAGAAAGTAAAACAGGTACTTACGATTTATACAATGGTTTATTCACAAAACTAAACTACTGAAGTTAACACTTGTAAATAATGATTCTACAAACTAAATTAGGCAAAATAAAACGATGATTTGAAATACTAAGTTGGCGGGAATTCTGTGCCCAAAATTCGCGTGCGATGACGAAGGGAGTCCAAAGTATTCTCGTCGCCAGTTTGGCGAATTCGTACGTTTACGTCGGCGTTCGGCAACTGTCGGCTCGTGACGTCATTGTCGCCCGCCACAATACTATATATTTTTTTTTGAATAAACAAGCTTACAAATAACCATTGTTATTTTACATGAAATCCAATCTAGGACCCTTGTATTTAGGGTGTTTTTTCTACCAATCACCAAAAAATTAAAGAAATTTTCCTATAAGTACCTACTAGTAAGTAACTAAAAATTTAAAAAAATGTTTTTACTAACTGTATTCTAAGCATATTCAAAGTTAAATACCTTCCTACTTGAATAATATTGTATTAAATACTGATTTCAAAAAGTTATTTTTGATTTGCTGTTATGTTGCAGGGGTCAACATGAAATATTTATTTACATAAGATTTTCATAATAATATTTCATATGTGATACCTTGGACTGGTACTGATGCGTTAGACTGATCCTCTTGCCTTCATGTGGTAAAATGATCAAGACACACTGCACTTGGTGTACCAATGCAGTGCCCTATGTACTATTGGTGTGGATAAGGAAATGTGGTGGTGTTATAAAAAAAATTACAATATTACATCAATGTTTTGAAAAATTGAGAAGTTAACTATTTTTTCGAAAACAATAAATCAGCTCTTCTTGCTTCCAAGCATAGATCGATACATAGGAACATAGGTCCCATAGGTTCTTGCATCCGACTTTAAGTGGGCGTAATTGGTATAAGATGAAAGACTGTCTGGACCATTATACGGTTTATATTCTAGTCAGTTGTACAGTTCACAAGTTGCTTTGCATAATATAGATTAACCAACGCATTCAATTGCCGTTCAACTTAATAAGTCCATTTTCAACAAAAGGTTAACTAAAACTCATCGCAAGATGCATACAGCCTTCTGTGTCTTTATCCCTAGCTAAATTTAACTATTTTTAAAACTGTCATGTCTTGATGTGTGGGATGTTTAGAGTTCACATTTGGACGATGTTAAGCAAAAGTCAGATAAACCACACGAAAAAACAACAATCCTGCGTTATAACTATATATATTATTAGAAAATTGTATTGAGTAATCTTCGAAAAGCAATTTGTTTTAAACAACGTAATTTTTAAGTATTGTTATCTTAAAAGTTAAAATGAATTCGGAAAAAAATGCATTGTTTAATTTTTGTGTTCTCGTTACCAAAAATTTATTGACATTAATTACTCATTTAATAAAAACTATTCGTTGGATACTGATTTTAAAAATACAGGTACAGGAAATATCTAATATTGCTGGCAATAATAGTAGATTACGCAAAAATAAAGAATAGTCTTTGAAAATCGATAGATCCAGGAGCTTGAACTTGGGGCGTCTGATTGCCAGTCAGGTACTTTTTTCACTAAGCTGAACGACTACATTTACCGATAAATAACGAATACCGACCGTTAATCTATCTTTTTATCTCCTCTGTCATCTATTTATGTAACCTACAAACTTTTATCGGAAACTATGTGAAAAAAAGAAAAAAATATATAATATGTATATTTACCATTTTTATGAATTATCTTGCATCTTGCAGGTTGGGCGATTATGGCTCAATTTATACATTGAATTTATTAGTGTATCACGTGCACAGGAATCTTTCTGTGAATATTTGCGTAGGAGACGCAGAAAACAGGTAAATTATGTATGAACTAGAGATTACAGGTGCTACATAACACCCCCCATAACTTTCCCCGTAAAGTAAAAAATCACTCGCGAAGACTGAAAGCTGTACCTACTTCATAATACATTTGCGAGAGGAAATAATCATTTTTTCAACATAAAAAATTCAGGACTCAGGCTCATTTGTTAAAAGGAGGGCCTTAACTTATTTACTTATTGTTTAAATATCATTTATTTCCCAACACGCCCAAAATGTTGTATAAAATTCCTGGTCTAAATATAAGTAAAATAAATTGTAGAGTTATCTGCAGGCACTGGTAATTAATTTAACTCGGTCAGAGTCTTAATTATAAAAATGAAGTAATTTGCTAATAAATACTTAACTTCAATATCAATGCATAGATGGAGCTATTAACGCGCTGGTGGATCATTCTCGATTCGTAACATATATACAAAATCAAAAATGTTACCTGGTGTGGAGATTTGCTAATTAGAGGAATGGGGAATGTTGTAGTACATAAAGTGGCCTCTTAACCCAGCCAATGACAGGTCATAAGCCCTGTAAACGCTCAAATATCTATATTCCTGAATTTGAAAGAACTCTACCTCATCTGTGTAGGGATATAAAATTATTAGAATTATTTGTTACTGTGATATTCAGCTTCAGTACATTTTTTAGCACGCACGCCCCTGCCACTGGCATTACTGGTCGCTATGAGCATAGCTTTTCTGTTTGTAAGTCACAATAAAGTCTTTTACTAAAATTCAGCAGCCATATTTATGTTCCAAGGTGGGTCAAAGATAAAACGGAGATATCACGAAATTATTACGTTAAAAATGCGAAATTCCTCTAATTTAATGTTTGATAGCATGAAGGAAAGAGATAATAACGTTCGCCTCGAAAATCCGGTGAAAGTAGCTACAGCCAGATAATCCTGTAGAAATATGCAAAGATTACAACCCTGGTTAGTTTAAACTCCGGTTAAGCCCTCATTTGAAACCCCTGGTATTCATATTTAAGCTTTTTATAATTTTATTATAATTCCAGCAATCGGAACACAGCGAAAATATCACGCGGGTTTTCGAAATAAACCCCCAAATTTATTTACATTGAATAAATTTATAGCAGGTTATCATTAGATTCTCTTTCAGTGTTTTATTTTACATTGAGAAGACAATGTTACACATAAACTTTAAAAAAAAAACATTTTTCAAGTACTGAAATCCAATTTATTTCTTTATTTTAACCACACCTCAATAACAGAGAGGAACGATATTACAACTACCCAGAGTTGAGAAAAATCACTTTCGATTTTGTGATCTCACCGGGAATTGAAACCGCAACCTCTGTTACGTGAGTCTAGAGTCTTAGCCATCATGCTACGGAGAACTTCATTAGCTCTTTTTACAAAAATACTTCTGTAAAAATAAATATTAAGCTCAGAATGATTTATGAGAACGAAATTGATCTTCGTCTTACATAGATTTTTTCAACAACAATTAGTATCTATACCTATCCTCGGCCTCGCGCCTTGGTTCAATAATTATTTAACCGAAATATTTTTTACAGGTTTTTTGTAGATTGTAGGGTAAAACTTATACTAACCTGCCACCAACAAAACCATGCATATTTTGATTTGTTTTTTATGCTTAAATCAAATTTTAAATTTATGTGTTATTACGAAACTGAGATAAAAATACTGGACTGAAATCATGACGAACTTGCAATATTTTAATAATAACGTAATATACATTATTGAACTAGACAATGACAGTCCTGTAAACACTGTATGTAAAACATAAATAAATTAAACAAAATAACCGCCAATGTGCACCAAAATTATTCATAAAGTT
The DNA here is from genome assembly GCA_022494985.1 of Micrasema minimum. Taxonomy (NCBI): domain Eukaryota; kingdom Metazoa; phylum Arthropoda; class Insecta; order Trichoptera; family Brachycentridae; genus Micrasema; species Micrasema minimum. Next base: position 91,022 of record JAGVSP010000039.1, on the reverse strand, counting down.
TAATAAATATATAAAAGAAGTACTTGGACTGTGTAAAAAAATAATTTATTTTTTTCTCTAATTTCGTTTTCTTAATGATTAATTGATTCGTAGATCGGTAAGGTTTGAGCTTCACTACATTAAAATCAGAATCTTGCGGCTAATAACGAAGCTTCTGCTCGGAGATCGAAGTTCAGAACAAAGTTCAATAAGATATCCCTAACTTTATCCACCCTTCAACTTCATTGCTACCTCGGTATAAGGGAAGGTCTAAAGATATAAATAAAAGAGAACCTTTCTTTGCACGATCAGCCTAAGTTCGGATAACCCACCTTATTGAATTAGACTAGGAAAATGAAGAACGTATGGGAAAGCTAAGATCAAGTGAAATGCTTTATCGAGATAAGTACTGATAAATAATATGAAAAATAATACGTGAATAACTAAAAACTTGTGTTTTACCCTAAACTTAAGTTATGGGACGTTAGCGTCGCACACAAAATATGGCCTCAAGATGGGGTTTCAATTTTTTTAATGGAAAATATGCTTAAATAAAAACTGATCAAATAATTCAATCAGTTCCTTGATTACTAATTGTTTTCATTTTGCCTCCACTTTTAATCCTGAAAAATGAAAATGAGGGGTTTTCTGTTATTGTTTTCCCATAAAATTCTTACCTTTTATAAAATCAGTCTATTTATTTCTCTAGAAAATATATGTGATCATTTTTTCAAAGCATTGTAGCTATCAGTAAATCAGGAATATCATATTGAAAACTAAAAAGGCTAAAAGGTTTTTTTCCATTACCCTTTTTTTTAAAAATCTATTTATCTTTTAAATAACAAGGTTGATAAATAAACGTAGTTCAAAACAAGGCTCTATCGAAGTTTGAATAATATATTGTTTTAGTCTAGGTTCGTTCAAAGTAACCCTTAATCTTTTGTTTCGGATGCTTGAATGGCGTTCTTATTGGAACCGTTTGTACACAACATAAAACCCAGAATAGAATTCCCCGAGAGAGTAAAGACTGGACAAGTCACACAGATGGAGTGCTAATAAAACTACTTCATGTGTAAACTCTGCACAGTTAACTGAACAAAGATCAAGAAACGGCTGATACGACCCTCTGTTTTGTACATTTATTAGGTACCGTCGGATCTGACAACTTTGCACAAAAGCACAAACTTAGTGTAACATTGCAACTGAAAAATACAGTTTTTCCACTTTATGGTGTAGTGATAATGCGTTGAGATCAACATAGTTTTTTACAAGAAATACTTGTTAAGAGCATACTCCATCACGTGACTCGCGGCCGCATCCCATACATACGTATTCCTCGATTTTCTTCCTGGAATTTAACATAAGAGCGATTATTTTTTCACACGTTTTAGATATCGACCAGGTGCGCTATTCAGATATCTCTGGTTCTTATTTTTTTGATAATTTATTTTTAAAAGGAGATATACAAATGATTTAAAAAATAAGACGATTTAAACACGCAACTGGTCGATATCTAAAATGTGTTAAAAAATCATTGCTCTAATGTTTTATTCCAGGGAAAAAATCGAGGAATACGTTTGAATGGGAAAGCGGCCGCGAGTCACGTGGTGGATTATGCTCTTAACATGCAATACCTTTGACTGTCAATGAAGACTGATTATCTTGTCTTTATATTGTAAAAAAACTCTCGATCCACTGCACATTGATATACTGTGCAGTGCTCTGTGCATTTTAGGGATTATTGTGAATTCATCTCTTCGACATGATCGATTTTTTTAAATAAGAAATATTGTAAAAATTTACTGCATCCGTGAAAATATTCCTTATCTGTTACTTCTGAAGATGTTTTATTGTATAAAGTATTATATCATGTATTTTTTAAATATGTAATAGGTATACCCCCAATATAAAGAAAATAATAATTCTCTTTGTATGAAACTTAAATGCTAGTGAGTTTTTTTATTTCGTTAATAAATTTTTACTTGTTTCTAGTACTAACGAAAAAATATAATGGATAAACAAAATGAGACATGAAAATGCCTCCGACAATTCTGATATTTTGTTATTACTAAATATTTCTACCTTTGGAATTTCGCATGTTAATTGGGGTCGTTTGTTATTTAGTAGTCACCAGACTTTATGGGAGAATCCCCTGTTCCTATTTCAGAACTCTGTAACTGAAAAATTTCGCAACATATTTTTCTAAAAAAGGCGGTAATTTTTGGGATTATTATTCCTACACAAAAAATACAATATGTTCTTGTTTTGATATAAAGCTTTATGTAATATGAAAAATTCACATGTGCTTTTATATTAATTAACTTGAACTGGCGCTGAAGCGTAAGACTGATCATCTTACCTTTATGTTATAAAATCGTCACTAAACACTGAACTTCGTGTTGCAATGCAGTGCTCTAAGTACCATTAGGTGCTTAGGAAAAGTAGTGGTAGCAGATATGGAACTTATTCAGAAGAAATATATTATGTTTCAAGCTACACTAAATACCTTTAGGAACTAGGAACTCCGTAATTCGGGCAACTTCCGAAGTCCAAGATGTTGTCAGGTGGGGAAAAGAAATAAAAATAATCTAGCCTCGACAAATCCGTGATATACGATGTAGGGCATGAAAAGAGATGGAAGTACAAAATATATCTTATGAAGAAGATGTATTTTTGGTATATTATTGTACAGAAATTATAATGACGTATGGCCATGAAATAATTGTCGGGTAAATAGAAAAAGGTCTTAAGCGATGGATAGTACTGTATCTTCTTAAAAGGAGTACATGATATTATTAGATAAATATGAGAAATGTTTATAAACGATCTGATTTTACGTGATATAGCTTTTAAGCCTAGAGAAGATGTTGCATGATTAAATACAATAAAAATTTGAAAGTGAACACGTACACTGACTCTGCAGAAACATTAGTTATGGCTAGTTTCTTACAATTTATATGAACATTCATGTCTTCTGATGATAGGAAATATAAAATACTCGCACATAACATATGTAAAAGTTTAATCGGTAGGTTGATTTTACAGGTAACCGACGTTGAAGTTCAAAACGGACAAAGCAAAATCTGTAATTGTGGGAGGAGGCAATCGATATATCTTCAGCAAATCGACCGATCTTTACATCTGCGAGATTCTGCTGTCCTGGTATACCGTCACATTTATGGAAATCTATTGCAAGTAATTAATGGAGCTTAGGGACTTAAAACCATCTTACAGGTGTACTAGGCGGAGCTGATGGATGTGGGCCTGACGTGAGAGGAGGCGAGAGAGCTGGCTGGCGACAGGGTCTCCTGGAGGGATCTAGTGATGTCCACATGCTCCACATAGGAGCGAACGCGGTGAAAGAAGAAGAAGAAGGGGGGAGAAAAGTAATTATGGAATGTCCAGTGACAAGAAAGCTTGTAGGCGTCTAGTCAAGACCACATGCTGCACCTAGATGAAAACGTAGGAAATTATAACAAGGGTTATAAACAGAACTTATCGTATTTTCTTATTTAGCTTGTAAATAAGATGGGAATGAGTAATAAGTAAATTTTATTATACATTAAGTCGCGTTTCATCTTTCATGTACCTTACTCGGCTTTGAAACAAGATCAAGTGTTTATTTGAGAGTAGCGTGGATGTAAAGCTAATAGAATGGCTTGTTGTTATGGCATGTCAAACAAAATTATGTAGTGACAAGAAATAAGCTAATGACCCATTATTTATATACCATTATTATCTAAAGTCTAGCGTGAGCCTGTAACGACATATTTCTGCTTCATTTTCGATCATTTATCAAACAAATGGTATTGTTGATATTTTTATAATGGATGATAACTTTTACCCGTGGACATAAATGAAAAATATATTTTACTTTCATTTACCGTTTTATTTTATTCTTTTCAATTTTGTGTAATTTATTTCTGACATAATGTGTTTTCTGAAAAAGTAAGGTTTATTTCTTGTTTATAGGAAAGTTATCCAATAACATCGCATTACAAATACATAATATCTTTTTGCGATACTCTTAAATTAAGTATAAATATTGAGTGAAAAAGAATATTGTGTTTTAAAATATTTATAATATCAGCAATATGATTATAAAAACGAAAAATGGTAAAAAGTGCTTTGAAACAGCGTGTTTTTTATAATATTAAAAGTTATGTCATTCTATTTTTATTTTTCATAAAAACTTTTGTTCTGCGCCCGTCTCGCTATTGGAAAGGGAATAAAAATCCCCAAAGAATTTTCTTTATATTAGAAATTTAATATCGTGTTTACATAAAGGATTTTTATGGATTTAAATGGGATTCCCCAAAAGCTCCGTTTTGCTTATCTTTTGTGAACAACGGTAAGGAAAATGGCATTATCAAATATTTTTTCAGTTGTGACATTAAAATGTGATATTACTTGCTTACCTTAATCAACGACGCGCAAATCATATTCCATTTTTCAGAAAGTTTAAAGAATACATTTTTGCTCTGTAGAAAAACGTATATTACGAGTATTTAGTACCTGTAACAAATAGAAAAAATGCATTTTAGTTATTATTAATAGAGTTTATAATACCTACAATATTTGTTTTACAATGGGTAGGTACTTATTGGTCCTCCTAGCTCTAGTGTCCTAGTACAGTGGGCTTGTTGCATTATTCTGTGAACGATGTAAAATTTATTCTGATCCAGTAAAACACAACAGAAAAACACGAATATGTATGCGTGCTAACCGTTTGTCATTTGATCAAACCGAGATTAAAAATTTGTTAAAAAAATGTCACCCCCGATTTTTGTTTTTTTTAAGCCAATTAACAGGCTTAAAAGCCCAAGTAAATTGGTTTCGGTTTTATTTTAGCACTAAAGTTAAAACGGTTGTATTTCACGATTGAAAAATAGATAGAATTAACGGTATTATGTTTTTTGTTCTACTATTTTATCATATTTAGCAAATCCTTATTTTTCTTTTTTTAATATTAAATTTGACATATCGTCCTTTTGTTGGTAAAACAAACTCAAAAATTTTAAATTTAAAGAGTACCTAAGTGATTGGCAATGGTTTAATTTTTTAAAAAAACAATTGAAAACAAATAAAATATAGGTAAATTTAATTTGTTTTTCTTAGATAATAGTAAAAACATCCACAATATTCGATTTTAAATGATAATTCATGCAAACATATTTAATTGCTATTCGTAGTTATTTGTCTTACTCACAAATTTGGATGTTTAAATTTCATCAAACCCACTGCCATACCACAAAACGATGCAATAGACCCCACCCCCTGAAACTGTAAAAACCATTTGTAAATTGAATTAATTATAAGCGAGATACAATGGTTTATATTTTAGGTTTTGTTTAGATTAGAAGCGAGAGGTAACATATCAATTTTCACAATACCTTAAATTTAAATTATTGTTTCTCGCTTCGTATTATTTATTCGGATTGCACCGATTATTTTTTTTTTCCTGCATCAACAGAAAAATTTCATACCAACCTATTTTTTTAGGTAGGTGCCTTTGACCCGATTTCCAATCAGCATGCCTATAAAAATTAACCTATTATTTATTCATCCAAAAATAATTAAGTATCATAACGTTAACTTGCCAACTCATGATATACGAGCCATTCAATGCATGGTAAAACTGATGAATCGATAAATGTTGGCGATGTATGTAGCTCTTTAGCGATTAATTAAATCTAAATTAGTATTTGGAAAGTTCTTTGTCAAGCTCATACCACAAGTAGTGAAAACTTGAAATTCATTTGGCTTCCGGTCTATAACCACTAAAACCTTTCCAGAGGCTCTATTCCATAAATTAGGGATTGTTTATGACGTAACGCGATAAATATACTCAAACGAATTCTCACAGTTTACCGATTTTAAGCTGTAGCTGTGGATCGTTACTGAAAATAAAGGCACTGAGGTTAACTTGTACCTCAAATCTACATCTATCGAGTAAAATCCCTATGCTATTGTTATTTCGAATGCGTTTTGTCACAAAATGATCAGTCTTACGCTTTCAAGCCAGTCCAAGGTTCCACATATGAAATATTTTTATGTGAAATAAAAAACATGTCATATTGTCCCTCTTCGGGAATCGAACCCGCAACCCATAGCCCAACGCGATACCATTTTATTCGAGTCTTCGTGTAATAAAATGATCAAGATACACTGCCAATGGTGTTCCAATCCAGCGCCCTACGCGTTAGTCGTGTATAAGGTAGTGTCACAAAAGCGATACGTTTATCGCGTAGCGTCATAAACGCGAGATTTCATATAGAGAATAGGGACCTTTTTAATATCAAACAAACCGATGTTATTTAACACCGCTGGTTTCATGTTTCAAGTAGCAGCGTTCGTGATGTTTTGGGAATCTGATTATTCTTTCTCATAAAACTAAACATAAGATCAAAATAAGTCTGTTTATGAAACAGAAGTTGAGGTAATATTGATTAACATAACAACGGTTATAACAACATCATTCTGTACTTAGGTTTCTTTCGGTCATCGTATATTATACTTTATATATAAAACAGGTTTATAAATTTACAACTGAATTATTTTTTAAATGTCTTCGCATTGAACTGTTTTTTAAATTCTGAAATATTACTCTAATGATAACTTTGATAAATAGATGTTGATTTGAAAATTAAAAATAATGAAGTTGGAAATATAAATAATAATTCAATTCGCTATCGTTTAGGTTCTAAAAATCATCCTGTTAGATGATAATCTTAGACGTCCATTGTTGACAATTCGTACGTCAGAACTACGGGACGTAGACCTGTCTTGCAAGGATACACTCTAACTTGCGATCTATCGTTTGAATTCGAGGCAGTTTGTGGAATCCATATGCTTTACATAGGAAGCGGATATGGATGATAACGATGAGTACAAAAAAATAGTAATATGAAGATGTCACGCACTTATAAGAAATAAAATAAAATATTAGGAATAGAAAAAGCGGAATAAATTTTGAGAAATAAATACATAATTCATCAAAATGAAAACATTTTTATTTTCCGATTTAAGAAAAAATTTCAAAATGGAAAAATACTGAATATAAAAAAAAGGAAAATTTTCGGGATTCATTATATTAATGTTATTAATCATATTGGTAACGGTACTTTAAAAATTCCTTACGTAATTACTTTAGTAATAAATTTGCATAAAAAATAAATACTCCAAGACTTTAACGCAAACACAAAGTAATTTAAATGATCGAATATTCAATGAAAAAGTTTCGAACTTTATTTGCAAAATAAAAACAAAATCATCACTTGAAATTTTATTATGAAAAATGAAAAAACGAGCGATGACGGCTACCTGTTAAACAGGTTGAATACCATGAATAATATAGTACGCAAAGAGGCGGATATTAACCGCCTACTTTCCTCTGGGGACCACCGAAGCCTCCCCACTGAGATTTACAAACACGGCTGAGGGAGTAAACCAAAATATTTAGAGTAAGTAGCCCAGAGTACACACGGAATACCAAATCATTATCCAGAATTCCAAAGTTACTTCTCGTTTGTTTTAGCTTTCGCTCCGATAAAACGTGTTTTACACTGGTGCCTGGTGCCTGGTGCCTGGTGCCTGGGTTGGTACGCAAAAAATGCTTTGTAGAGTGAACACGTTTGTTTTTGTAAAATATTATGATTAGGTCCAAACAAAAGAAATTATTCTTTTTAAAATCACAAATCAACGTAAGGCTTTATTTATGCGAATGCCTTGAGTAAGGAAGGTCATACCAAAACTAGTCAAAACGACGTGTGTTTTTGTGCATATTATGAAATAGTATAACTTTTGTAATAATAAAAATTCATAACTCAGAAAAGTAGCATGGATGATCGGTCTGGGTAGAGATGATTACACCTATGAAGATATGGAGTCAATATTGAGAATATCTAGTCTTCAAAAGCGTAGATCTAACATTGATTCCATTTTCATATTTAAATTGCTAAATGGCATGATAGATGCACCATCTTTACTGACTCAAGTGACTTTCTGTATTCCAGTCCGTAGGTTGAGAAATGATGACGTGCTGTTCCTTAGTCACCACAAAACTAACTATGGTTTTCATGCCCATTGTCTCGATTGTGTCGTATTGTAAATTCAAGACGGGATCTGGACTTCGTCGGTGAACGTCTATCTAGATTTAAACATTCACTGAAGTAGACCCGATCCTGTCTTGAGTGTGTCCACATTTATTTTCACTGTCTTAGCTTCACCAATTTAATGCTGTTATCCCCTTTTATGCTTAACTCTGTATTTTAAAATGGATTTTTCCGTAAATAAATAAAATAAATAACAAAGTCAATATGCCTTAAATAATAATAATTTTTCAGAATTTTCGGAACTAATAATCACTCCTTCGATTTCGACGATGGAGTGGATATTTTACATTCTAACAAAACGGGGTACATATTAAGTAATTTAGAAATTTCTGTCATACAAAAACATAATATCATTAACAAGTAATAGTCTTATTTTTAACATCTCCCATCCATAAAAATCCCCCTCTCGAACCCCCATCCCTATCCATATCCCACCACCTCCCCCTATCCGTAGCCCACTAATTAGGTGTAACTTCCTACAACTACATTTTACTGTTAGTTTTTGTTAGCTTAGCTCTGAGGATGACAAGGCAATCTCGAAACTAGGTAGTTAGCATTTGTTTTAAATAAAGTGAATCATATTACAAAGTGTTTTTATTTAATTTAAATAATAATAATGTACATCTTCTGTTAGTAGCTCAGTTGGTACTTGTTACCGTTGTTAAGTCAAATCCTATATGCAATGCAATGATAATGAATTTTAATAGCCACAAGTTTCCAAGTTTGCACCTAAAGTTTAGCACTAAGTTCGGACTTAGTTCAGTAATTCCTGTTACTGGAGTGGTCTGCACAAGTACTGCTCGGGTGTTGGAATTCACTAACTTGATCAAATCTGCAACTGACGACTTAGAAAACTTAACACTAAACTGCAGCTAAGTAGATGATGACATATCGTATTATAAAAAAATGCACGAGCAGCTTTGTTGTTTCAACAGGCAAAACTATTGTTAAATTAATAATTCTAATATAAACATTTTGAGTACTACCAAATACTAGCGTACAATGGGTTGTTTTAAATACCTATATTATACGTTATTATCGGACTTTAAAAAGCAGATATAAAAGCATATTTATACAATATATTTAAATTTTTAATGCCGATAACTTTGCATATTTATGTGTTTACATCGCTCCGAAAAAGTTGAAATCAAAACGCTGCTCTTGGCGTTATTTGAATCAGCACAAGATATACAAATTGAGAGGAATCGTACCCGAAAAAAAATGTTTTTAAAAAAACTTTTTTGTTTCCTAAACGACATTCTTAAAAAAATTAATAGGAAAGTGTGATTTATCAAAAATTTAATAGGAAATTTTTTAATGCCGTAATAGTAATGAATATTTGCATTTTTTCTGTGAAAAAAATTTTTTATACAACAAAAAATATTTAAAAACGAGGCTTATAAAAACGGATTGACCGCAAACGGATGCTTTAAAAGCACCAGTCTCCTGAGCGCACAAAAAAGGTAGCCCTGAATATATATTTGATGAGTAGAACCAGAAAAGTGGCCATGTCCTTTTTTTCTATTTTAGGCGCCACTTTCATCGAAGCTTTGTTAAAATGCCTTGAAAATAATAGACACATCCTACCAATATAAACGACCTGTTTTGGCGAAAAAAGCCCGATTTAGTTATTTCAAAAATAATTCAAATATAATTTACCATTTAAATTTCCCTTTGTCCATTTTAAATACTTATACCTACTGCAGATGGCCATATTGCTCCTTGATGATGACATTCTCTTTTTTCGATCTTAAATAATTATGCAATGCTAAATCGCTCACCAATTTCATATGTTTGCATTGCATTTGACTTAAAAGTAGAGCCGCTTGAGAATAAGGCTTTTGAATACAAAGCTGGTTCGATATATCCCACGAAGGCAATTGTACGACTTTTTCACGTTTCCTTCTCTAACAACTTCAGTATGTTACCGCAAAATGATATTTCGAAAAGCGTAAAATGTGCGCGACCACTTTAAGGCATTGAAGGCTGCGCGAAATGAATTTTCCGGAAAATATACAACAAAAAAACACATTTCTTAAAGTCCTAAATTCTTAAACAATGTCGTCCTATCTCAAGGGTTGACTGTCGTGGCAAAAAATGTTTACCAGAATATAAAATAATATTTCGAAATTTCAGTCAAATCTTGGATGATATTATTTACGACCACTAGGAAAAGTTTTGTGTTTTTAAACACCGAAAATTTACAGCTCACAAAAATCTTAGTTAAATCTTTGGTCATGATATTTTGAATTTTGAGACAGAGATATTATCTTATTTTGTACTTACGAGTGTGTAAATAATATAATTTATCTTTTAATGTTATTTATTTAAATTTTTAAAATTATTTTAAATTGTATTGATATTCATTTATGCCATAAGGTTTCATTAACAACATGATAATATTATTTAAAATATTTACTTCCAATGTAATGTGCAAAAGTACAAAAATACGTACTATTTCATTAAAATAGTAGTTTCATATTTTAAAAACGAACATAATATTGAAACCAAAGTTTTCAAATTTGTATTAAAGCAGTTTGCCTTTCAACTTTTTTAATAACAGTACAAGATAATTGAATCATTCTGGTTACAAAGAAAATCCCTTGGGTTTGAAAGCAAGCTAAACGTGGTCGGATAAAATCTGAAAATCTCATAGAAAAACTTTCTTAAAAAGCACCATAATACATTTTTTTCAGTCATATGTGCCGTAAATTTAACATGCAAGTTTGTTCATAAATATGTAATGATGAAAGTTGAAGGCCCTAAGCGAGGCTTTAAACAAAAATGAAGGAAGTTTAGGGCGTAATATGCCACGTGTTGTGTACTTTCTCTTTATTGCATATTGTATGTACACATTCAGTACTCTGCTTTTAGGCTTTTTTATATCTTAATATTCATCATCTTATTTTCTTTTACAAAAATTTACGTACTCAAGAGATGCTTGGGCGTTATTTATTAATTAATAAGTAGCATGAAAACAAAACTTCTACTATAAGTAAGTACAGAAAACAAAAATATGTAAAAAGGGCACAAAGCAAGTTAAACTATAAGACTGTGTTTTCATAATATTTCCTAGGGAAAAAATGCATGAAGATTTTTTAAAACACGAATGAAGTCATATGTATATATATATATCAGCAAAGACAACGATTTTCTAGTACTTATACAGCATATTTAATCGTAGATAATTTTATTTAATTTCCGTACAAAAAAATTTAGAACAAAACAGGATTTTTTTCTAGACTAGTACTCTTAAGTAAAATTATCTGTGTAGTAGGTAAATAAATGCATAACGTAATTCAATAGAATTATTTACAAGGCAATGTATAAAAAAAACATGTTTATATACGGTAAAAGTGTATTTATGAAAGCGTAAGAATATTTTACGCCACGATTCCATTTACGTTTCAGGTAAATAATTTAATATATTGTATGTTCAGAACAACACTTCCCCTCTGGAAATTCATATCTTTATTTTTGGATGTCAATCTCGTTATATGTTCCCTGTCATAGAAGAAATAAAATAACTCCCAGAAGAATAGATTTTTTAAGAAGAATAACTTACAGATCTAAATTTTCATTTGGCAACCCTCCGTGATGTATTTTCGTTAACGTTTAAGGGAACTAAGCCTTATTTGTAGAGCATTTATGAATTGGAACAGGGTACAGAAGACTACGTTAAGTATTTAGATACAACCTTTTCACCAAGTGAAAAAACTGGAGTTAAATAATAAACGTCTACTGTAACTGAAGTTTTTCAGTATCCTGTCGTACATTGTACATTATAGTTTCGCTGATTGCTTTTTATTTATTTCGAGAGTTTATAAAATATGCGTCTAAGTCAAGTTCATAAAGCGTAGGTAGACAATTTTTTTTTTTGGATGTTCCATTTTAAAAGCAATCTGTCGCTTTTTTAATATTATTCTTAAGGTTGTCAGAATTATATCGTAAATAATAATCACAATTCTTAAATGTTGTTTTAAAAAATGATAAATCCTAGATGTGGATAGACGAAAATATTTTAGATGTTCGTAGGTAGTATTACAATATTAAGTTTTAAGTAATATAACAAAACCGTCCATTTTAGGACCTACACAAAAATAATGGACACAGTTCTACGTCCAAACCATTTATCAATTTGACAGTTTAGAAAGATTCGCCGAATCGGTGATGTATGGCAAATTTACAAGCCTGAGCTCCTTTGGGAATATACCTAGAGCAGACAGATTGTTGGCAATCTTTGTCCCAAGAAACAGCATCATCAGCTGATAAAAAAACCACCCTCCCAGTTGTTTTAGAAAAGAACTGACAACGAAAGAAGACAAAAATATTTCTTAAACCCCAAAAGACGATTTAGAAAATAATGAACGGCTTTCGTGACGTGATTCTGCGATGTCTCTAATTTTTTTTTAATATTTGGTAAAAGAACACTTCAATACAGTATACCAAAAATTTGTAACATGCTACCAACAAGTATTAAGAAAATAATTAATTTTTCAAGCTTTAAAGAGAGACGCGTGCTGAAAACTTGGTTGCTAGAGCGCGATGATTCTATTGAGTTTAGAATTGTATTATTATTTATATGTATTTCACTATTTTTTTTGCACAAGAGTATGTATTGTGTACTTATTTTTTTAATTGAACATGTATTTATGCACCTACTGACCTAGTTGCAGTAGGCAACTCAGTAGGACATGTATTGTGTTTTTAGATTACTACTACTACTTTCCCTTATCCGCACCCAATGGTGCATAAGGCACTGCATCGGTACACCAAGTGCAGGGAATATTGATCATTTTTATTACACGAAGGTAGGATGATCAGTCTTTACGCTTCAGAACCAGTCCAAGGTATCACACATGAAATATTAATATTTAAAATTGTGTATATATTATATTAAATTAAAATATTTAAAAAATCTAAAAAAATTGTTTAATATTCAATACTATAGTCCAAAGTTGTGAAACAGCTTATGTTTTTATGTAAGTTTATAAAAGTTATCGTGATTTTTAGTCGTAAGTATCTAATTTAAAATATTTCAAGCCTAATAACGTACAAATTTTGATATTAGAAACTCGACTTGTCAATTTTTGTGGAATAGGTTACGAAGGAAAAATAATAATAAATAATATCACAGCATACCCAAACTGCAGTATGATTACGCGTCGTAGTTTCGCCTTTTTCCCACGTTTTTGTATTTCGTGGATATACTAAAACTTGTGACATTATTTTTGTACTTAAAACCAATGTAGGAACCTATAACTGCTGTTCACGAATTAGTATGTCTATCGGAAAGAAATATTTTCTCACGAACAATGCTTGACTCCCACCATTTTCAGTAGTAACACTTGTCACAACATGTTGATCAATAAAGAATATAGAGCATAGAAGTAAATATGTACATATGAATTATGATATGCATGTTTATGAATTTATGTGTATTTGCTGAAGAATCTATTTATTGTGTTTATAAACACTTGTCATAAATTATCCTTAATTTAAACATAAAACCTTCGAAAACATTAATAAAATGAACAGTTTTAATAAATTACATTTGGATATAAAAATAAACAGTTATTTTTTATTCTAATAAACTCCAGTAATCAAACCTTTTTCCACGACGCGACGAGGTTTTTTTTAAAAATATTTTATTTTACACAAAAATACACTACTTAACCAAGTAAAACGGACATCGGCCATTGAGTGTTGCCAACATAAAAATCGGTCATAATTAGAATTGTAGAAGTAGGTACTCATAAGAAACCACCCAATAAACACCAATAAAGAGTAATTAGGCACTTTGAAAACGGTTAACATGAAACCAAGTTTTTCAACATTAAAAACAGTGTAGGTACAGATTCATGCAATTTTTTTAAGAGAGCAATATCAAAATCAAGCAAGGACAATAATTACTTTCCATTGAAGACAAGTGCTTTTTTCTTGTATGAATATGCTTGAGAAAAAGGGTTTTAAGTGTACAAAGGAAAAATCAATATCTTCCTTTCAATTAATCAGACTCCAAAAGAATTGAATTCTGAATGTTAAGGGAAGGATGAAGACAAGAAGACAAATGTAAAGGTCAACATTTAATTGAGTCGTGTTCAAACCCTTTGAATAGAATAATAACTCCAGACATTCCAAGGAATGTGTCAACATTATTTCCCGAAAATCTTTCAGGAATATTCTGGAAATATGATCCGAGAGACAATCCCACTGGGAAATGTGTGATATTAAATACAAATTGAGCAGAAAATTTCTCAATACGAGTGTTTATTTAACTTGAAAGCAAATGAGAAGATATATGATAAATTTTAATGATTATACAATAATGTATTTATGGCGGTACCCACTAATATTTACATAATATAAATATATTACATATAGGTACCGTTAAATGTAAATGGGTCTGTTTAATTAAGTATAATGCGTACATAGTTCATTGTATATATCTAATAATGTATACCCATTGTAAATTTTCTATATATTTAACATATTATTAATTTAAAGATTATGTCTAGTTCCATTGTGTTGTAAAAGTAAAAATAGACGTAAAGCTAAAAACAAGGAATACGATTGTATGGAGAAGTAGCCGCGAGTCGCGTCGTAAAACGCCCGTTTTATAATTGATAATGATCTTAATTCAATTTTTTCAGTGGATTTTCTTATGACTTGCTATTGTCTTAAAAAAAAAGCTGCAAAAGGTGGATATATCGTCATAGCAGAATTGCTTTCATTCCATCATTTTTCTTTGCACTTGTATATGTAGGAATAGGAATTGGTTCAAACCAATTTTAATATAAAGATATTTTATTTTTATTGTAGGTAATATATTTTTTTTTTTTTTAAATTTTTTGTTTTTTGTTTTTGGTTTAATAACAATAAAAAATTAAACCATTAAGTGTATTTAGTAAGCGTAGGGATGTGAGAAAGTGTGCGTGTATCAGGGCGAGTGAACGTGTGAGGGTGTATGTATATGTATATACGATTCCTTCTCTAAAAATATTTTATAGAAATCAATTTCCAAAATTTGAAAATAAATTCAATCAAAAAAATATACTTAAACATTTTATTCTAAATTAAAGCACTAAATAAAATCCGTAGTTCAAAGGTACCTACTGAACTATGGTTAGAATTATATTTTAATAATACCAAAAAACACTTAAAACCACACTGTTCTCGTATTCCTTATAATTTGTTGCCTCCGTATTGGATTTTTATGGCAGTTGTAACAACTGGCGAAAAAATTATAGAATTAAAAATAATCTAAATAGCGTTGGTAACAGTTGTTTACGTAGTATAATGCAAAGGACATTCATATTTTAAAGCAGGCGAATTTGGTACATAATAAATAATAAACCTTTACCTCCCTAGAAGAAACAGTGGATTTCTTAAAAGAACAGTGTAATTATTTTTAAATAATGTGCGTTCTGTATTCTGTGGGTTATTAGCCATCATCTAGTTAAGCTCGTAGTATAAAGAGACCTGAATATTTATAAATAAGTGGAGTAGTGTTCATTTTAAGTGTAATAAGTGTAATGGTATTTATTTTTGATCAAAAAATGTTTTCACGAAGTTTTCAATCAAATTTAATAAGAGGAAGAGACTTTATTTTTTATATTTAAATAAGAACACTTAATAGTTAACAGTATCATAATTTACTATATTTTTAAAACGTTAAAACTATTCAGATCCAATACTTTACGCTCAATATTTTGTGTAAATTAAATTACACTATAAAGTAAGTTGTGTATTATGCAGATATTACGAGTATTAATAAAATTCTCAATTAGAGTTTTACATAATATTTCTAGACACTTATTTGCTCATTTCGAAATTCACGACATTCCCGTGCTGTAAAATGTCATTTGTACGACCTTGTCAGTAAAACTTTACACAAAAGTGGATTCTTAGAGAATTTAGCGAATTAAATTCTGTACAAAATTGTTATTATGGCTAGACTTTAGTAATTATGAATGTATGTTTTGGAGAAACAGCGTGTAATCAAACAAAATTAAATATACTTTATATTACATGGACAATTATATTAACAACTTAATATTAGAATACCTAGCGTACCATACCTACCCACCTAGAATACCATTTAGAATACCTAGCATAAAATCTGGATTTCACTTTAAAAAAACGTCGAACAGCATGTATTTTTTAATGTTCTAACTAACCTAACTTATCTATTGTAAAATATTATTTATAGTAGAACTTGTCTAGTACGAAAATTAATTTACGTATCCTGATTTTATAAATTTTTATCTACTTCAAAAAATCATTAAAACTGAGGTTTTTTTAAAAATATGGATAGTATTTCACAAGAGCTCTTAAAGAATAAAAAAACTGTCTGTATTTGGTATGTACAATGTACATTGGTACTTATGGTTTAAAGTATTTTTATTTTCATTATTTAATATTAGGGGAGCAGCTTAAAGCTGATATGCCTAAATCGGACAGTTAGTTAGATTCAAACTTGTCAACTTGACAACTTCTTAAACCCGTTCAAGACCAGCTCCTGAGGTAGCCCAGTCCATCTATCAACCACCCACCAATTGAACAAAAAGTATGTTTCATGAAACCCCGTAATGACGTAAGTAGGTGCATTTTTTATTCAGCAGAACAGTAGTTAAAGCACCCAATGACATAAATATAAAATACCCAATCATATGTATATGTAATAAAAATGTATTAATATTGCGTTCTCAAGAATGTGAGATTTTTATCGGTAAATTATTTAAATAAACCCTTTGGTTTATCGTAATATCGCCTTTCTCTTATTATGACTGCCTTTTGCGATTGCCGATAGTGATATTCCCGTTTAGTGAACCCACAGGTGGCTTTATTATGAGACTTTTGAACCGGCAAATTGCATACTGAGGCTAAAGCTGATGCATATTTCGACTAATTACCGCAATTAGCTGATTTGCCTCCGGCTGGTCACGACCAATCGCGGAACTGCACCCACCTGGGATTCCTACTTTGTTTTAAGAAGAAAAAACATAAATGATCATATCTACGATCAACCCTAAACGCTTAAAATAAAACAATTTGCTCGATCATAAACATTTTGAGCGTCTCCAAATACTTGTATACAAAAACTGGATTTTACACATGACGGGCTTGCATTCAATCACTATTGACATAGAGATAAATTAGCATGTGAAGTTTCACGTAATTTTACTGAATATATGTACAAGTTATGACAATTGGTAGATCAAGTGCTAGGCGGAATGGGGAATGTTGTGATGCATCAAGTAGCCACTTAACCTTGTCTATGACAGGTTATAGGCCCTGTAAACGTCTAGTTATCCATATCAAATGGGCAAGCATCATTAAAGCTGTTGGTATTGTGAAAACATTCATCTCTGCCTCTAACTCTTGAATTCGTCGGCAATTTACAGTAAAACCACGAAACGTGGACCTGACAGTCAGTTGCTTATCGTGAAGATAATTTGTTGAATGTATATGTATATAATCCACATAGAAGAGATGATGATATGATAATTATGACTCTTGATCGTGGCATGGCTTAATCATTTTTTACATTTCAAACTTGTATTTGACCCATTAGAATAATTATTCATATAATAATAATATAAAATACAGTAAACAAGAAAAGTTAATTTATAATGATTTATTAGATAGTTTCAATCAAACAACAGCAAGCAATTATTTGTGTAGCTAATAATTTGCAATATTATCACGTCCCACTCTGCTAATGACAGATAAATCGCTAATTACTGTAGTACAAGGCTATAATGTATAATATTAAAATAACTTGTAACTGTAACAAGCGGTGTCTTTGTTCTTTCTATCTATAAAATAGCGTATATAAAGTACGTATCTACAACTAATATGTATTTCCGATATACGATAATAATTATTTTGACATAAGGATATTTTGAGTTACGAGTTTTTGAGATGCGAACCGTGATGCAATATATTTTCTTATTTGTGTTGCATGACAAGATTCATGTTGCATATCTGCTATTTACCAATAACATGTTCACTAAAAAATGCGCATTTAATGTGTAAAAGTAGGATATATATATTAAGATCATTAACAGATAAATCATTGACGCCCAACGCCCACTGTATCTGTACAAAAATGGCTATAATAAATATTTACATATGTTTCTATCATCACTTAGTCTAGAAGGCTACAAAAATTGTTTGTGACGTACGACTGGAGTTTACTCTTAAGTGCGATTTTTCTTGAATATACAGTAGGCAAAGGGAAAAAAAATTATCTGCCATATTGGATATTAAAATAAGCGCAAAACTCTAAATCAGGACCCCTTAAACCCCTGAAATTTATACCCATGTTCATATTATTTTTTTTTAAATCATCCGCCATGTTGGATGTCAAAATAAACGTAAACTTCAGAATTACTAAAATAAATAAAATTATATTATTTTCGTACCGGGGACTTTTAATAAAATTTCGTACCAGGGGAGGCTTTAAAGGGATAAGTTTTGTGCGATCTCACGCGTTAACCTCGTTCCTTAGAAAATTCGCTTGCAACTTTCCTTTTGTAATAAGGTACATATTTGCCTATTTTGTTAACGATGTTGCAATGTTACGATGTTAACGTTCGATTTTACTACTCATCAAATTTGCGGGCTCTAAATTAATGAAATCGATTCTTAAGGAGTAAACTCCAAAACGTTTTGTTGTACATGATTGGGTACAGTGATAATTATTCAATGGGTTAAAATAGTATCATTTGACATACGACCAATTCGTGTTACGACGCCGACGAATAGCACTCTTATTCGTATGTCGGGGTATCACTGAATATTAGTTATCTGTAGTATTCTCCATTGATTACTACAATTACAACGATGGCTGATTAATAGTTATCTTGTTTGTCCAGAATGAGATTTTGCAGTATTGAATAATTCAATGAAAATGACCAGATGCTCAGAGAAACTTTACGTTGTTGATTTAGGAACTCTCGATCATAAAATTTGCATAATTTCCTGGCTTGGAAATCGCTTGAACAGGGCTGAGAAGTGAATTCTTGAGCGTTCTTACAAAGTGCAAATTCGCATATCTATAGACCAAAGAGCCTTAGATTTTTAAAAATTATTTGTTGGGGTTAAAGAGGGGTGAGCATAAACCTAGGTCGTGGCAAACTTATTATATTAGTTAGTCATAGCGTTTCTATGTACTCGTATTACTAAATGATTACTTAGTTTACTAACACTATCTAAGCGTTTACAAGGCTTATGGCCTGTTACTGGCTGGGTTAAGTGGCCACTTGATGTATTACAACATTCTCGATTAAGCCCAGCATTTGATATCCATATTTGCCAATTATCAGAGCATCCCATCATTTTACTGTATATAAACAAGTTCTGATAATTGGCAGATATGGATATCAAATACTAGGTGAAATGGGGAATGTTGTATTACTAACACTATTAACATAATATAATCTTTTTAGAATTAATAGGTAGGTTTTTGAAAGAAATGTGAATATGACTAAGTGTAAGATCGTAGTAAATGGCGATAGCTTGAAACAGGTGGAAGAATTTGTATATCTGGGAAGCATGTTCACTAGGTATGGAAATGTGGATAAGGACATTGATAGGAGGGTTAGTGCCGGTAACAGAGTTAATGGTGCCTTAAAGTCGGTCGTATCTAATAAGTGCTTATCGAAAGAGGCTAAATTGGCAGTTCATAATGGAGTTCTGGTACCAACCCTTATGTATGGTAGTGAAGCGTGGTGTTAGAAAAAGAAGAACGAAAGTAGATTGAATGCAGTTGAAATGCGATCTCTCAGGCGAATGTGTGGTAAGACTATGTATGATAGGTGTACAAATGTCGAAATTAGAGCAGAGTGCAAGGCTGAGATAAGCATTATCGACAAAATTAAGAAAGGTCTTTTACGATGGTTCGGTCATGTAGAGCGAATGGATGATGAAAGAACGGCTAAAAAAATATATGATGCGACTGTGCCTGGATAGAAGAATGGGAGAAGTCGAGGAAGGCCGAGAAAGACATGGCATGATCAAGTAAAACAAGTGCTTGCAAGTGGGCATGTAAGAAGTCGGAATAATCGACGTGCGTGCATGAGAAGATGTATGAATGAGGAGGAAGCAAGAGAAGTGTGCCAGGACAGAGTGGTGTGGCGTTCTATCCTCTCTTCCTACCCCTTCGGAGAAATGGCGTGATGGTTAGTTAGTTACCTACATTTTTTTTCGCAGTCATGTCCTGCTTGCTAAGCAAAAACTCCGTAAGCATGTCTCCCTTATCTCCTAGATATCGTAAAAAAACTGTATCCTCAGTCCTCATACAAAGGAACTAAATATAAGCGCCGCGCACTCTTAAGCCCTCTTTATACGGGACGGAAAACTGTACAGTTTCTTGTGCAGTTTGCAAACTGTCCCGTATAAACCGAAAACTGACGGTCGGAGTGACGTTTGGCTGACCTGGCAGTTAATGTTTTTTATGTACTAAAACATATTTTATGAAATATTGAATGCTTTTAAAAACGTAAAAAACATATTTACATTATTAGCTATATTAACTATTTCCTGTGTGCAAACATACGATGATAACTTACGATCGCGCTTGAAAAATATACATATTTAGCGTGTCTTTTCTCTAAACAAGAAACTGTGCAGTTTTCGGTTCCGTATAAACTGCGCATTACTCTAACTTCAGTGAATGTGAGTGACTGTTCAAGGTAACCTGCTTTATTCCCTTATCATAGTAATGCACAGGGGACTGCATTTTGTGTCTTGATAATTTATTCACGAAGGCAAGGTTATCATTTTCATGCTTATTTATTTATTTATTAAGGATTTTAACAGCTATTACAATGATCACCATCTAATAACCATTTAATAATTCTAAAGCCAATTACAAAAATCCACAGTTAATGTCATTCTTATTATGATGATGATGGGTAAAAAGTGAATGTGTGTGGTTTGTAAGGGTGTGTGTATGTGAGTATCTGTGAGTCATACATAAGTAATAAAAATATGGAAAGAAGAAAGGGGAGGCAGAGGGGCTTTGAGAAAAAAAAGCAAAATCCAAACTTAATTATAATTTTCTGAATAGTTAATTAAAATTGCTTATTAAGTTTTTTCCTTTGATCTTTATTAACTTGATGAAAATTAAATTATTTGAAGGACATGTTTTTCTGATTCAGTAAAACCGAATGACAACGAATTTTTAATTAATTCGTACTTTAGATATTTCTATTTTATTTAATTGAAATAGTAGATATCATTTAAATTTTATTTAACTTGGCATTACTTTAACAAATTATCTCCGATAGGTTGGACATCTATTACCTTAAAGTAAAATATGTCATATGCATCTAATGTATCTACTTTTTGCATCCTCTCGAATATATATGTTTTTTGATTTTTTTGCGTTCGTTTTTAAAAAGTCCATTATTTGTACCCAATCGTTAATAATTTGCCCATTTAGATTGGTCAAGATATTGGCTTATAAAGTCGCCTGCGGATGATATAAAGTCGTTAATAAAATATGTTCAAATACAGAATTGCCATATTACTTATATCTAGCAACCCTTAACTAATGAACTGGCGACTGTGATTGGTCGATTTCGTTTTATTTTATCTTCCATCAAAGGGTTCCGAATTCAAATTGAATCTGATATAAAGAGCTTATTTTTGGTTTGGTCATTTGATTGTATTCGTTTTATCAATGGACGAACATCGATTATTATTTCTCCAGATTATTTTAGATTCAACACGCTACTTTTAACTTGATATAATAGCACAAAATAGAATGAACAATGCTATTATACATAACATTTATAAAACGTTGGTGTTTATGTATCGATACAGCAAATGTTAATTAATAATACAACTGTCTCGATTCTCTATTCAGCAAAAAAAAAAATTTTTTACATCAGTAACAAAGATTTTCAAAAAACCTATTATTAGGTTAGGTTGGAGATACGGCTTAAGTATATGGCGCTTGTGACTACTTTTACTAGAAGCTCGTAAATCCCCAATCAATCAGAACTCTATTTCAATAGCTGTGATTGGTTTTTCCAAATATTATCAGAACGGTTGTTATAGAGACATTCATTGTGTACTTCTTCAATTTTTGTGTATGGAAAATATTCTTCTATTTTCCACACTACTATATTCTTTGATCAGAAATTATTAATATTAAATTATAGTAACATTAATTAGGCTAGCTAGGGCCGGATGATGAAAAAGAGCTCGCTTCCCATCTAGTGGCCCAGCTCTTTAAAGACCTGTAGGGCGATTACGGAAAATGTCTACATGTAGATACAGATCGATACGAGGTCGATTTCGACCTTCGTCAAATTTCAATGGATTTTCGTTGGTACAAGGTTGATATTCGACCTCGTACCGAATTGTATCTACATGTCGATATTTCCGTAATACCTAACTGGGCTTGGAGTAACAAGTACAGTTCATGCTTGATAGCCCAACGTGCTAATCAAATCACTTCACGAGGCGGAAATCAATAAATTGTATCTAATAATAAATATAAACATCACTGTATTTTTTTCCTTAGCTTTCAAAGACCACTCTCCTTATAATATTAAGTTTTATCGAATATTATTTCTCTAGTAAAAAATTACCAAAATAAGCAAAACCAAACATATTTTCTAGTAATGTCTACTCAGCCTGATATAACTTTTTTTAGCCCGAGATTTCTCGATAACTTGGTAAATCTCCCTAAGGAAGGCCAACTCAGCATTCAACGTTTACAACAAAATAATGGAATTATCGAGTAAGTCGGTATTATACACCGTTTCCCACGATGAGACCGCGAAACTCCAGAGGGTGATTATTCATGATATTCTGAGAAAAAAATCTTAATAAAGTTTTTCAAAAAACTCAATTCTAATTTCTTAAAAAAATGATTAAAATATGAATAAAAATTCACGCGTGTAATACCGTCCATTTTTGAACTGGCTAACACCACGTGACCTGCACCAATTTCAGATATGAAATTCGAATTTTGAATGTTCGTTCGATGACCAGAGCGGACCCCCACTCCTCCCCGCCCACCGCCACCCCGCCACCGCTAGCATTTCAAACAGAAGCCCATTATTACATAGTCGCTTTTTATTAATACTTTTTTTAAAATTAATTATTAAAAATGCCCGGATCAAAAAACTTTGCAAGGATTTTTTCTCAAATACCATAACTTCACCCTCCGGAGTTCGCGGTCTCATCGTGGGGACACTGTTGAAATAATATGGACTTATCTGGACAGAAAACAGTTACTATCATTAGTTATTTGCAAATAAGCTATATGCAATATGCTTGTATTAATTTCCAATTACAATTTTTTTCATGTAAACTTTTCAATCCCTTAAATCAATTAAATTTCGTTATTATTTTTCAAAATTATTTTTAATCGCATCAGTACATAACTATAATATAAATATACTGCTTTATAGACGACTTTGATACATATATTTTTGTTAGCAAACTTAATAAATATTTTAACGGGCATGTTTACAAATCTGTAACATTATATCAGTTCCTATTCACACTTAAAAAGTTTCCCCTGAGTACGACAATCTATCTTAGTCACACAGTGAGTAATTACAAAACTTTTCCATAATATATATTCTCTGAATAACCGCAGTATTTACATGTAAATTGAACAAATCGTTAAACAATATCACTTGACAAGTTTAATAAATAAATAATTAAATAACCAAGTGAATATAGTTATTATCAAAATATTGTTTAACCTCTGACTTCTAAAAAGAACACCACACAAGCATTATTCGTAGCACAGTGGTAGTGCATTCGGCTACCGTGCATGAGGTCGCGGGTTCGATTCCTGTAGGGTCAACACAAAATATTTATTAACATGTGATTTTCATATTAATCATTTCATGTGTGATAGTTGAAACTGGTATTGAAGCGTATGACTGATCATCTTACCTTCATGAAATAAAAATGATCAATATACACTGCACTTGGTGTAACCGATGCAGTGCCCTATGCACCATTGGGTGCGGATAAGGGAGAGTAGTAGTAGTAATAATATAATAGGTAAGGAGAGACCTAGTAGCATTTGTTAAGGAAAAATAAGGACAAAAAACATTTGTTAAGGAAAAATAATACCCCAATAAACAAAACCGCCTTAAAAACAACAGAAATGTACGAAGACATTAATATGTGTATTAAATTTATATCGCAAAAAGAGTACAATATAAATTTTTGAGTGACATATTTGTTAAAAAAAATACTTAAAAAGTCGAGGGAACCACAAACAAGGAAACACTACATTTACAGAGTAGTCTTGAGTCATAGGTATGTATTATTTTTTATTGCTATATGCTGCATAATAAATACAACGAGAGCAAATTGATTCTTGTGGGAGACTATAACGGTACAGCGTTTCCGATTAACCTTTTTATATCCACTCGATCAGGAAACCGATTAACGTCAGTATTTCTGAGCAGCTGACGACAAATAAATAGCATTTCCGGGTCCCGGTTCTTGCGACAATGCAACTTCGTGCGCCATGTTGCAATTGTGTACCTACCGGCGGATATCCGATTGGAATTTGTGAGCGCATTACGATAAGATTGTTCTTCTCGGGTAGGTCTTTTCTAGGAAATATCTTGCGGGATTCTACGAATTCTTCTAGCGTTTTCTGACTCAAAACCATTTTAAAGCAATTTTGTATCGTACGAGTATTGACTGTGTACATCACACAAAACTGTAAGCGAAAACCATCGAAACAGAACGTAAAACTTAATACTGGCTTTAAAAAATTAATCGAACTACTTTGTAATTTAGCTTGGATAAAGATATTTTTATTTGGCGTAGTTACCACCAAAATTATCAAAAAAGCAATCATGTCAGGGTTACGAAACTTAAAACACAAAAAATTAATCTGTGCGAAAAATAGCATAATTTTTATAAGTAAAAATGGAGTCCCCTTTTAATTTTGGCCGCGTTAACGACCATCTAGCCATCTCTTTCTATCGCACTGATATTTTTGGAAGAGTTTTTCTAAAATCTACCCCATCCACAAACATGGACGTGATGGCGACCAAAACATATTTTTTTTTAATACATGATTTTCTAAAGTCTAAAGTTTTGAAATATTTATTAAACTATTTTTACATTTACTCAAATGATTACATATTTGTGTTATGATTACATTATATTATTTTATGAAATGTATTTTCTATAAGTACCTACCTACGTACATTTTACTTGGCAATTTCAGTTTTGTCGTAATGGCAACAATTATAATATGTCTACTAGTAAAACGATTGGCTCGCGATAGCAAATGATTGCATTCCTGTAATTGGGAGCTTATGCTAACATTGATTTACTCCCATTATATGAAAATTGCTCACATATTTATTGGAAATGAAGTTTGGTTACCAAAAAAATTTAAACTAAATAAAATTATATGAAGGTACATTTCAATCTAATATGGCTCTGTTATAGTAAAAAAACTTAAACAGCAAATAAGTTTTTACTACAGAAAAAAAACAATAACAAGATTTTAAATGGGTCCGTATAGATAAAAATCTTACTGGATTTACTTATTTATCTCACTAGCTTCTTTGTCTCAGTTGAGATATCAATAACTCCAATAAACGTTAATCTTAACAATAAATTCGCTTTACAGAAATCGCTAAGATAGTACTAATTATTATCTTGTTTAATCTAAATTTCAATTATGATTATGAAAACCGCTGAAGCCTGTTGAAATTACACGAATAAAATCAACAGTTTATTACGTAACACACAATTAAATTCTACGCCATTGGATGTAAATAATTATGTTTATCTCTCGAGTATTTCAAGTAAGTGTGCATCCAGTTGGAATTTAATATTATCTTCAAACGGGTGTTATAAAACGAATATAATAATATTACGCACGAATAATCTTAATTACTTTCAAGCAAATAAAGATTTTCAGGATTTTCTATAATATCAGGAAGCTGTAAGGTATGCTGAGAAAATATCGACGTGGGGGAAGAACAAAGCATTCAATTGGCATAGAACGATAAATGTTTAGCACATGATTTAAAAAATAATTTTAATGGATATTATTGATATCCCAACAGAGACAGAGAAACTCTGGAAACGAATGTGGGTTATCTAGGCGTTTACAGGGCTTATGACCTGTCATTGGCTGGGTTAAGTGGCCACTTGATGTACTACAACATTCCCCATTCTGCCTATCATCTGACAACCATTTATGACAAATTTTTTAAACTACTATATATATTGAGTTTGTACAGAAGTATCCACATTTGAGTTGGTTTTTCTCTCTGTTGAGAAGATTGTTAAACTTTTTTGGAGCATCATCTTTATTGGTGTAGGTAAGGCTCTATCGAGCGTTATTACTTACTAGAAGACGCCTGTCAAAAAAACCAATTTAAATGTGGATACTTCTGTACAAACTCAATATATATAGTAGTTTCAAATTTTTTTCATATATGGTTTTCAGATGATGTCTCTTGGTTATCGTTTGATATTATAGTAAAAGCCAAGCTAACTGCTTTTTAACAATTCAACATATTGAATATTGTATTATTATATCAAATAGATTAGAAGCTCCGTCTTAAAAATAACTAAGTATTACTGGCGGCCTCCGTAGCGTAATGGCTGAGATGGTCTCACGATACGGAGGTTCCGGGTTCGATTCCCCGTTCAAAAAAAAAAAGTTATTTTTTTCTCAAGCCTGGGTGTTTGTGACGTTGTCTCCTCTGTAATTGGGCCTCCTGGCCTTTGAGGTGGTTAAATAAAAAAAATATAAAAAATTAAAAATAAAAATTACATCTGAATTATTAGGTATGTTCAAAAAGTACATGAAAATTCTGGTCTAAAATGCTATAAAATTTAGATTTTAAATACGCACTGTCCTTTTCTTATAACTAACACTGTTAACCTTAGAGGTTAACTTTTGTAGGTACCTACATAAATTAAAACATAAATTATTGATACCTCCATTATTTTTAATCAACCAACGGAGGAATTAAATATTTATAACGAGCATCTGGGAGTCAAGTTCGCTTATTTGGCAAATCGCTACAAAAACGGTTCTTTGTGAATTTAGACGGCGAAGAGCTCTTTATCACGACCTCTGGCCCAGGTCAAGAGCCAAGAGTTGGACAATAAACTCTATAGTATTGGTATACTGTACATTCCACTTGTCCGCCATTTTATCTTCAATCGGACTAAATGGTGCTCGAGGGTCAAAGTTGAAGCCAGGCCCGGAAGAACGGTTTAGCCATACTACAAATATCTCATTGTAATCTATTTAACAGCGTTCATAGATGACATTTCATTTTTATTGACACAATTAATGGGATTAAGATTAAGTTGTTACCTTGAAAAAGAATTTCAGAGAAGTGGCATTCCATACTTGAAAAATACTATCTTGCCTAGTGACAGCTAGTGACCCACTACGTCATCACTAGACATCTACGTCACACGTTTCAAAGTGTGAGCGTTTGATTGGCCTAAGTGCTGGAGTCTTTAGACGGTTGGAATTTTATTTGATAATAAGTGGTGTTTTGGGAAATTAAAAAAGAATTTCTTAGGAACCGTATATTTTTTTTAGATAATTTGTATGGGAATACAGCTTTCTAGTTTAATGTCTTTTAGGGTCGAAGAGTTTTTATACCTAAAAATACATATTTATTTTTGCAAATGTTTTGACACTTAACACAATTGTGATAACAAAAACCTCGATGTACAAGGCCCGAAAACATGTAATGAATTTTCTACATCGTATTAATGGAGACATTAAAGGTTTATCAGTTCGCCATAACCCCTCAAAGATGGCACGTTAAATTGCGGGATATTTTAATTAAAACTTGTTAATTTAAATAACGAGGTACTGAGCTTTCAAAAAAAAACGCACACCCTTTCAGCAGTGGTTCTTTTCCATAAAAGTTTTCATAAGAAGGGCAGATATAAGCAACCGTCAGTAAGCTGCAAATTCTTATTAAAACACATTGACGTACTACTTAGGTATTAATCTCTTTAAAAATGTAGAAAACAAGTACTAAATTGACTAAATACATGATAAAACGATTTGATAACAATTGAATAGCAAAACAAAACCGAAAAAAAAATTACTTCATCAAGCTCAATTTTTTCGAAATAAAAAGGGTAGCTCAAAATTAAACTAATTTGCTAATAAGCCAATAAATTTCTCACTCACGACCTCCAAACAAGGGAACATGATAAAAGATACACTGGTTTTTACGCTTGTATATCGAGTAATAAAGTTACACCCTGTTTTATTTATATTTGATAAAAAGATGCGATATGTACTAAACAATTTTGCAATAAAACCTTGCTTGACTTTTATGTTGTCGTTGGTTTGTTGACGAAAAACGTGATATTTTTAGTGTAACTGGTTTTGCAAAAGCTTGACCCATAACAACGAGGAAAACATCAATGCTGAGTATGAAGGAACTCTTGATTTAATAACAAAGGCCATTCAGTAAAGTTTTCCTAGCAAACAGTAAACCTTCGAAAGGGTTTCAAAATGTTTCTCTCTCAGACCACAAAAAATGTTTCATAAACAACTAAAGGTTTTTAATCAGTTCGCCAACAAGACCGCACCTCAAAACGGCGCTGATGGCACGATAAATTGCGGGAAATAATTTCAATTAATTTAACTCCGCAAGTTATTTTAACGAGGTCTGGGTTCTGTTTTTCTTCAAAGTATTTTAGGCAAAGCTCACACCCTTTTCAGCAGTGGAGACTATCATTTACAAAGGGTATAAATGTGAGACACAAAGATACAACGTTTTACACCAAATTACAATAAAAACGTCAGTAAGGTTATAATCACCTACAAAATAAAATAACTAAAACAAAACCCAACTGACGTACTTACTTAAGATATTCGGCTAAACGTAGAAAATATTAATACTTTATGATAAATTTAGAAACAATTATTTAACGAAAAGTACCTGAATAAAATCAGCATGAATTTAAAACGAATTGTGAGTAATGAAAGTGAATAGCCATGGTTTATATAATTAGTTTGTAAAAACAAATTATTTTGTCAAGATTAAATCATTAAAATGGTTAATAAAAGCAGATATTCGTCCTGTAAGCTCAGGACATCACAGATGACTATCGACCTGCTAATAAGGATAGACTTAAAGTGATAACGAATTACTTAAACCATTGTGTTTTAATGTGAAAATATTCCAAATGAATTCCTTAGTGAAATTCGTTAAAAAAGTAATAGCATCAATCTCATTAATTTACGATTAAAAGAGTTCAAATTTAAATAGTGGAAAGAAACGCACAAAGATTTAAAAAGATATGTAAAACTAAATTTACGATTTAAGTTTATGTGTGGTGTGATATCCTAAGTGTTTATTTTGTTTCATTGGTTTACTTTTTGCTGCAAATCTAAACACAATGGACTGAAGACAGAAATTTCAGATTTAAACACCTAAAGAAAAGATTAAGAACACATGAAACTCAACCATTATATGTTAGAAGCATATCGCCAAAACAGTGTCAATAATTTGACTCTCAAGTAAAAGACAGCAAATTGATTTGATTTACAAAAAGTATTTAAACGGTAAAATAATTTCGCAGGTTTTTGTAAGCACGTTGACATTATACTCTGACTGAGCTACTAATTTGTATTTCTGCGCGATTTGATAAACTAAAATTGTACTAACTTTAATAGAAAGCCATTAATGTTTAAGTATGACTCGTTAAACAAATAGTTTAAGGTGCATTTAATAATTAAAACATATCCCTATCATGAATACTGTAAAAGGTTTCCTAGCAAACAAAAGAACTTGCTAATTGATTTTGCGTATATCTCAAAATTCTCGATTTACCTTAGTCAGATTTGTTGAAAATTGTTCCTGTGATTGAAATGACCGACAGGATTATTTTCACGTCTTTAACTCTTGGAAGCGGCGAATTCCTCATGGCACTCATTGAGTGATTTCAATACAGAACGAACATAAAACGCGGCTGAATATTTGCCTTTCTGATTGGATACAGCTGGGTTAATGGAGTTTAGGTTTGAAACAATTTATACACTACTCAACTAAGAGCCAAATCGATAAAATGGTTATAAAACCAATATTATACGTTAAATCAATCCTTAATTATTTTTCTTGTGTCAGAAAAATATTCAAAACTTACTCTCTGCTTATTCTAACCCAAATGGTGACTTCATAGGCGGCTATCCCTTGGTCATAGGGCAATTGACTCCCAAAACTCGAGGGCCAAAAAATTTAGAAGAAAAAATTTAAAAAATTCTCGACATATTTTTACTTCTCGAGATACATATGTAGTGTCAAATAAATTTCATCATAATTAAAAACTCTATCCAAACAATTTTTTCTGCGCCATAATAATATACGAGTTGGAAATATCATTCGCGGTCAAAGTTCTTTTTTAAGAAATTCCTATACTAATTTTAAATGGTCAAAATTTCTTGTAGTTTAATCCTTTAAAAAATAATAGGTTATGGTCTTGCCTGTATTAGATAAACATACTTGCAAGCAAATGAAAATAATAGCGAGATGCGTAAGAAAACTGAACATCTAATTACGTGTAATATTACAGGTAGGTCCTTGTTTGTCTCAAACCAAAGATTTTCTATGTCTGATTTAAAGTGGTTAATCTTAAAGTTTAATATTATAGTTCTTCGGCTTCATCATGAATCATATCTGTCGCGCTATGACAAAGAGTTTTTGTTTCCAGTTTTAAATATTGATTGAATTAATTTGGTCCCCGAGTATAAAAAGTTTTATATTATGTATGTTATCACGCCATTCAGGACTATTGGAAATGGTTTAGTGCTAAAGTGAAAAACACTGATTTAAGCTGACATAACAGTGCATAGGTACTTTTAAAAGTTATATATAATTACATTAAAAAAGATGTGGTTTATGGTGAATATTCAGTTGAATTCCGGTAGTAGAATTTTTAAGACATAGCATCGAAAACTAGTTTTCACTATTAAAAAATAGTTCAATTTAAAACAATGTGCAAACGAAAGAAATCCACAAAGATCATCATACCAATTTAAAAATAAAAATACGATTTCACGTAGGGTTGTTGTTGTGATATCCTAAGTTTTATTTTGTTTTCTTTGTTTATCTTTGAATAAGAAACTGTGTAACACATTGGACTGAGGACAAGAAATTTCCTCGATTTATACAAGGAAAAGGATTATGACACTATGAGCAACCTCAACAGTATGATTGGTATCATGGATCAAACAGACATCATTCAATGGACAGTGCATATAATTTTTTCTACGAATTGTTTGATTACACCATGTATAGAATAAATAAGTACGCTAAACATTGTTGTCTTATTTATATTTCACTTTCTATTTGAGTATTATTAATATTAAAGTTATAGTTTACTTAAAAGTGGATTAACTATTGTTGGATCCATTAATATAGTAAGTAAACATTTTTTTGTTTGGACTGACTCATTTTCTTCTATATAAACCTATCTTTTTTTAAATGACCCCCTGTATTTGAACCCCTTTAGCCGCCGCAAGAGCCTATGGAACTGCATTGGTTAAACACAGCGGAAGTTTTAATGTGTTAGTTATGATTGCACATGATCCAGTTATCACTTTAATCGCCAGTCCAAGCCGTCAGGGTTCGATCCTACCAGGTTTTCGATGTATAAATTGAATTACGTGTCGTTTAAAAGTGAAATGACATCGTCAAGTTGTTCTATAAAGATCTTCATGAGTTATAATTCCGACATAGGATAACAAAACTCGATGTTATTACTGGGAAAACTAATCATTAAAATCATATTTTGGAGTCGTTTTTGTTGGATTATACTTTTTATAGGAAAACAAAAAAATTTGAAAACATAAATATATCAAAATCTTCTAATTATCATTAATTTTATATAAACTCTTTAGTCAGGTCAATTCTATGTCATAGGATTTCTGAAGCACAAAATCAATTAATACAAGTTTTTTCAAAATTTTACTCAATTTCTAATTTAAAAAAAAAAAAATATTTTAACTATGAATCAAAAATCTTAGCATTATATGGCGCGGTTTAACACCGTTTCCTGTGCATTTGCAATTGCTATCCAGGTCCCGTATAAAAGCTAAAACTGCTCATGAATTTTGTGTGCTTGTGTCCAGATTTAAGCTGCATGACGAATTTTGATTATGTAAACGTTTAAATAGACTATTGGTATTATGTGACCAAGGCAGATAACGTACTCCGCCCCAATAAACATATTTACATTATTAGCCACCGCTACAATTTCAAAACCAGCAAGCATACGATAATAACAGTAGCGATCGCGTTTCAAATTACTTGTATTTAGTTACTTGTTTTTGACAAATTTGACCCGAATGCACAGTTAACTTGAACAAAAACTGTGTTTTTTTCTCAAGAAACTGTCTCATATAAAGTGGGCAGAAAACTTGGACTCAAATTGATGGTCCCATCGACCAGAATATCGGTTGTATAACATACAATCTTTGTTATACAACTGATAGCAAGAAGTATTCGTACATTCATGTTTGATATTTAAACAGTCGATGCGACTATCATATGTTTAATTGAGTGTTTAAATGCGTTTAATTTAAGGATAGTATATTAGTGGCAGAGAAAAATTGTCATTCAATTTTTACATATTATATTCATGTAAACGGCCAACAAGGAGCTAGGTTAAGAATGATCGCTCCAATATCTTTAATATCTATGATTGCCACAATCCAAGAGTAGTTTGAAGAATAAAGGATTGATCCTCAAAACTGATTTATATGATCAGCGATCACAGTTGATAGGGATATATACATACAGGACTTCTGGGTATAAGACTCGACAAGGATAAGACGTGGACTTATTACTGTACAGTCTAAGAAAACGAAGTAGTAAGTTAATTTAACTTTTTAAGAATAGAAAAGTGGAAACCATCTATATACCCGTTTACCACGATTGACGACCGCGAAAATCCAGAGGTGATTATTCATGGATATCTGAGAAAACATTCGTATAAAAGTTTTGCAAAAACTCAATTGTAATGTCTTAAAAAATGATTAAAATTGAATAGTCGATCACGCGATGTTATACCGTCCATTTATGAACTGGCTAACGCACGTGACCTGACCCATTTCAGATATGAAATACGAAATTTTGGAATGTCCGCACAAGGCAAGGCGTTCGGTGACCAGAGCGGACCCCCATCCTCCACGCCACCGCCACCCCGCCACCCTAGCATTTCAACAGAGCAGTATTACCATAGTCGCTTTTTATTAGGACTTTTTTTTAATTATATTATTAAAAATGCCCGGATCAAAAACTTTACAAGATTTTTTTCTCAGAATACCTATGAAGAATCACCCTCCGGATAGTTTCGCGGTTCTATCGTGGAGACACGGTCGAATATACATACATCTCAGTTATAGCACTGAAACAAGATTAGCTTTCCAATTCCGGATCAGTCAAAAAAAGTGTTCATCATAATAGAGTTTATCCGATTGCGTTAATAATGAGGAATAAGACAATCTTAGTACACTGGTATAAGCATTTGCCCGTGAACACAAATATATCGTGATTGATAGTCGATTTAATTTATTGTAAACCTGATTATATCTATCTATATTTACGTTATCATTTCACGTTGCCTTGTTGTTTCGGAACATTGTGACTTATATACGATGGAGTGCTAAGGGATGGTAAGATACGAGGATACATCGCAATGAATCTTAGGGTTGCGCTGTTTCTTAGAGAAGGAAATACTATACCGAGTTTTATTTATATGTTAAATGGAAACCAGAAGATTTTTCCAGTTGCCATTCCGGATCAGCTGTACTTTGGCTTTCTTGATCGGAATTCTACGCAGATGAAACCAAGAAGCTAGAAGACATAATCATATTAAAATCAGCTGAGAATCTGTATAGTTAGTTTATGCATTTTACCTATTTTGAAAAAATCTATTCTTTGTCTTTGCTGTTATTTTGTCCTTGCAAATTTTTTTCTTTGTAAAAATTTCGCTGTATCTATAATGTTTATAATGGGACTCTGGGCGTCCAATACGAAATAAATAAAAATATCAGAGATACGAAAATTAGTTTGTCATGAAATATTTTAACAGTAAATATATATCTTCTAGAAATCAGAGTTTTTCATACACTTTATCAAAGCCTTGTATTAACGCAGATAATTAAATGAGTTATAAGTATATACAAATAAGCACAATATTTTCTGTCGAGGGTCGATTCCGAGATACTATATTTCCTAGTATTAACTTTGAATTTTATTTGTTTGCACAATTATCCCAATGAGATGTATGTTCTTTGAATTCTCACAGTCTATAACCCGTTTCGTAGCTCTGATGTACCTGATAGCAGTGATCCTAGTTATTTTGAATTTATCCTAAATACTAAAATGAACTACATTTCCCTGTCCACATACTAGGTCTATTATCATTATGTAGAGCTCTCTCACTTGCAATTGCAGTAGATAGTTACAACTGTTATGAAATCCTAAATGAATGAGAGTCGTCAAGATTTACGAGCAGGTCTCTACGTTAATTTCTCTTACTACAGTTATCTATGTAGTATCTTTAAGACACTGTTAATTTGGATCTGTCAGATTCATGAACCGGTCAGACCTTTCTTGTTTGTTCCATCACATAACCGTTCCTCACCGCAACTACCGCCATTTTGTATTTCTGTGAAACCACGACCCTCTGTAATATATTAATACTCGTCAATTATGAATCAAGGGTCGTATATTCCCGATCAGACGCAATCATTCGGACATGGAGGTAATTTGCAGGAAGAAACCGAGAGCCATATAATATTATTGCAAAATGAAACATGATACGGGTAATATTAAAATTAAAATTAAGTCAAAAAAATTGTTATGAATGTAAAATATGATTTGAGAATGAAAATTGTGAAAATGCAGTCCTGCCGCGCTATTGTACATGTGTATCTTGTGTGCTAAGCGAGTTTTCGCTTATGTAATATGACAAATTAAATTTTAGTATTTATAACTCAATGCGTCTAGGTAGGTTACCTGATATCAATATTTTTACTACTAAATGCATAATAAAAAATGTTATGGTACGTTTTCATAAAAAAAACAACAAACTTGCTCTGAAGAAACTGAGTCGTTCAATTTGTGAGTATTCCCTGAAGCGCTAAGAGAAATGGAACAAGGAATATTATTGGTGTTACACAGACTTTCTATGCAGTAATTGTTAGCCTTATAAAGTTAGTGGAACTTCGTAATCCCATTGTTATAATGATGAGCGAAGTGTGACATTATACAGAAAGTTGTTATTTGTTGTGAAATGTAGTCGCAATACAGAAGCAACAATAAAAATTTGAATAGTTTTCATACAACTCTCATTTCTTTTACGTACCTACTTATAATTATTTCAAAGTAGGTAAACAAAAAAACGAAAGGAAACGTATGATTTTTATATTTTTTCACTATTTATAATTGATTGTTGTTGACCAAATACCACAAATTCCACGTTTTCTTCGCGTATTGAATGGGTGGTGGGTCCGGTGGTAGCGTCGTGGTCTTTGAGTTTTGAGATCCTTGATTCTAATCCACACATCCGCCTCGACGTGATTCCTTTTTAAAAAGAAGCCGCATTATTGTAAATAGTATTAACAAATTGAAATACCTACATAATGAATAAATAGCATAAAATGGCATGGATTTCATTTAGAAAATAAATCGTTTAGGATTACAAAAGTACCTACTTACCTAGTGGGTTTATGTAGGTATACATGGTGTACAAAAACTCGTAGTGCAACCCGAAAACTGGTGAATCTCTACATCATATTTGGAGTCGGAATGTGTAATATGACTTTTGAATCTATGTAGATTTAAAAAAAAAAAATTCTTCTCATAAAAGCTTTTCATAAGTACCGCAGATTAAGTAAAATTGCATGAATTCTTATTAAAGGGTGATTTTTCGTTTTGTTTTCATTTATGAATAAGTAAATGATACTTGATGAAAATTAGCAAAAAATTTATCAAAAAAAAAAATCAAATTTCTCGAAAACACTATGGGTCAAATCATAAAATGTTATTCTACAAAATCGACTCCAAATATGATGTCGATTCACTGGTTTTCCGCTTGTACATAGAGTTTTGTTAAACGGTGTATTACAATTTAGGACGAATTTGCGTCATAATTTTTTTTAAATAGGTAGGTATGAATAACAGTTTTTATATTCATGACACCGCATATTTCATATAGTTTTTTACTCCTGAATAAAAGATAATCATTAGGTAATTACTGATGCCTCATCGACAGGCAGATAGTGGCTCCCACGGTCGTGGTTCAGCATTAATATGAAACAAAGATATTAAGCTGAGTAGTAAGTAGATTATGTATGTAGTACCGCCTCCGTGGGCTTTTACATTGACATTTTAAATGATAACACAGTAGGTAGCTATTTATTACCGCCAGAGATGGCATCCAGACACTGTTCCCTAAAATGCACTAGATTTGTGTTGAAAACATCATTATTGTTAGTATACTTGTTAGTGCGTGCATTTTTCGTATAGGTGAATTGGTCGATGATTGGCTACAGTAAAATAGTGCATTACTACGGGTAACTCGACCAGGCACTCGTATACTAATTACATTTGTTTGTTGACAACAATCAAACATGGATTTTAATATTTTGAACAGAAAGAGTAAATCATTTAATATTCTTCTATTTTCTAATGTTTGTATATTCAAAAAGTTATTTTAAAAGTTATAATTTATGTTTACTATGGGAATATTTAATTTAAAATTAATAAATCGCAAAAAATTTATGTTGGACTCTTTTAATGTTCTTTACGTGAACCCTGTAATAAGGAGACCACGTAATTAAGGAAAAATATATTAAATAATAATAATTAAATAAAAAAAATGCGCATGACGTATACTTTGGACCCCAGGAAACCAGGACAAAAATTTATTTAAAAAAAATAACGCTTTACTTTTAAAAATAGCAACACGTACTACTTACAAACTTATGTTGGATCACTCGGAAGAAAATTGTTATAAAATAGAAGGCGATAGCGATCATTTAGATTTACGTAAATAAGAAAGGTGATGATAAATTATTTACTTACCTACTCAAAGTTGAACGATTCATAACGAGTTTTCTGTTAATTTATCATGTTAGTTATTCGTTAATCGTAAAACTCATATTTTTACACACATTCAAAATTAAAACAGTCCTTCTTAGACTTAACCTTTACCCGGAAGTGGCTCCATTTTGAGTCTAAAAATTTCAAATTAACTTTAGGTGTAAGTTAATTCGTTTTTTCAAAATAAAAAAAGTTATGAAAACTCATGCTCATTCTCTTGAGAGTCACTCACTTGGCATAGCTTGGGCCAATGTTGAATCACTCAACCAAGATAGAGCACGATATAAGATATGGCTAAAGATTTGGCGCAAGCGATCGGCCAAGGGGAGTTAATAGCATGAGTTTTCATAACTTTTTTATTTTGAAAAAACGAATTAACTTACACCTCAAGTTAATTTGAAATTTCAGACTCAAAATGGAGCCACTTCCGGGTAAAGGTTAAGTCCGGCATCATATTGGTCCCCTGGGACGAAGTAGGTAGTTATAAAGTCGATAACCTACCCCAAGTTGAAGTTAACTTACGACGATAAACTTTATCGTTATCATTTACCAATTTTCTTTTTACGGTAAGAAATACAGCCAATAAAATTTTATGTGCCCATAAAAAGACTAAAAACAACTATTGTGCGTAGTGGGAAGGCGTAACTTGTATGCCCAACTTTTTACACAGACATGAAAAAAATACCAAAAAATAACTAAAAATATATTATATTACTAATCGCGTGACAAAACATGATGTTTTTACCCAAAAACCTCATTGAAAAATGAAGTGTGAATCGGCTACAATATTGATAATTGATACCTAGTCAATTGTCGCCCTTAAAAAAAGCTATCCAACACAATTTAATTCATTTTATTGGAATTTTTATCTATTATGGCGCGGGTTATTAATCACCACTGATTCGCTGAACATTTATAGACCATTCTAGAAAGATTTAGGCGCCACAAAAAGTTTTCAAATAGGTGATCGAATCTCGTCGAAATAACATCCTCATATTTTCACTCAAGGACTTCCGGAGATACCTACTACTTACTGATACTTATATCCAGTCTCTACTGTCTGTTCACAGTTATTTTACCTCTAGTTGTTATTTTATTTTATTTTACCTCGACACACTGTAGCTGTCAGAGGTAAAATAAATATGAACGGACAGAATGTAAAGCATACAGCTTCCCCATTTTGGTTCCTAAGTTATTTATTAGGTCAGCATCCCATAACTCTGGCTTAAGCTGACGATAGAATACCGCCAGTTGACGAAAAAAATACATTGACGAGTTTTGATTGATAAAACTTAGGTACGCATATAACACACGTCACGTGTGGCAGGAAATTCACATAACACTCATCGCAAGGAATGGGGATAGGTAGGTACTATTGTTAATAAAATCTATATTAGCCCACTTCTTCGAGAGTTGTTCTACATTTTGCGTGAATGGAACGAACGTATAAAATGAGCTTTATTCTTAACCACGTAGAAATCTTCCGCCTACTCATTCCTAGTTGTCTTTGAAGGCTTTGACTCGCTTCATCTTTCTTTGGCCTGCATTTATGTTATTGTTGAGTATCGTCTAACCTAACCTAACCATTACCAGAATTTAATAATATACCCACGAATGTATAACCTTAACAGGTTTTAGGTAACTACCTAATAATTCATCTCTATGCATCTATTTACGCCCTTATTAGGCTAAACACAATAATTGAAAAAAATCTATATTCCGCAATTTTAATTAAGTACACCTTCCATCTGACAATAGGAAAGTACTTATGCATACATAAATTATAATGTCTAGATAACCAAAAATATTCATGGATTTTCGTTCTTAAAACTAGAGTCCAAATTATTATGCTTAAAAGTCGTGATAAAAATTTTGAGGATTGCAATACATACATAAATTATGATGTCTAGATAACCAAAAATATTGCCACAAAAATGTGAGTCAATTTTCAATTTTAAGGACTTAGGTACCTATGATACTTCTATATGCCAAAATATTTATACACTCCTACTAGAAATAAGTTTTTTTTTAAAAATAATATGTCAACTGAGAACACACATAATACCTAGGTTTATTTTTTAAATAATTTCAGCACTGTTTCAGCGATGAGTAGATGAAGATAGCCTCAAATTTGAATAACCACAATAAAGTGACATCAGTCATTGCCAGCAGTCAAATGTAAATTTGAATATTCCTTGTTTTCATGACTAATCAATTTTTAAGATTTGTATACGGACTTTACTTAGAAAATTTTTCATATTTAAAAAAACAAGCTAAGAAACTATGAAAAACAATTATCCTCCTCCCCCCCCCCCCCTTCGTCATGAATTTAAAATAAGTTAAAATAATAAACCAAGATTAATAACTATAACTTATTTAATTTTTCCTATGTAGGTTTATTTATTCCTTGATGGCCATAACAAAATAATTATCCGTGTGGCAGAAGAAATTTTGAAAAAAAAATTACTACAGTAAATCATTTAACGTTATCATCAAATTGTTATTGGCAATAACAGAAATTCAACAGCATACATAGGATAAAGTGTATTGTATGACATAATTGATTATAATATCTGCCATTCCAGACAAATTCTAGGGGACATAGTGTCGTCATTTAGAAACTAATCCAGATTGAAAAAAATACATATTGTTGATATCTAGGCGTTTACAGGGCTTATGACCTGTCATTGGCTGGCCACTTGATGTATTACAACATTCCCCATTTCACCTAGTATTTAATATCCATATCTGCCAATTATCAGAACTTGTATATATATAGTGAAATGGCGCGACGCTTCACATGTGAACACTCTCTGTCATCCATTGAGAAAATTGCTAAGCATTTTAGCAGAAACCTTTATGATTGCAAGTGAGATTCTTACCGAATTAAATCACCTACTAGAAAACGCCTGAAGATGAATCTTAAATTTGTTATGCTTATAACTTTTACCAGCTAATAATATATATATTTGAATATTATTCACCAGAACTATAATAATTTGAGGAACAGTGGGAATATAAATAAAAACTAAAAAATACTCAGTGCTTGTTGACTATATTATAATAAATGTACATAAAATATAAGAAAGAAGAGATATAAAAAAAGATTGTCTCTTATGTGTATAGAAAAATATTTCATTTTGTATTATTACACTGCATGTTAAAAATCCGAGCAATCAAAGATTATTAACAAAATATAGGCACAGTTACTTAAACCAATAAAGTTATATTTTATCGATGTCTTGGATAAATTAACACTTCAATTACTAATTCCACAACTAATTTATAAAATACAATGCTAACATACAAATTTACAGTCAAATAGTTATGTGTGGAATGATTTAAAATGAAGTAATATAAAGTAATATTAAGTGTGTATTAATTTACAGTAAATAAAAATATTATTAGATCTCAATTTCTATATAAATTGACTACAAAACAAATGACTACCTATAATAGATTTTGATTACAGGGAAAAAATGAAGTAATTATTTTTTACATGAAAAAATAGTTTTCAGGTATCTATCAAAACGTACAGAAAATTTTATAAAAAATTCATTGGATTTTCGTTCTTAAAACTAGATTGCAAATTATTATGTTTAAAAGTCGTGATAATCATTTTGAGGATTGCAATTCTTCATATATAATATAGCTATTAATTTAATTTTATGTTTCCGTAAATGGTAAATTCATCAATTGAATTCTGAAACAGAATAATACATTGAAAACAAAAACTTTCAAAATATAACACATAATATTAGATATCACTCGTTGAACAAAATTGGAAGACATAAAACATAAATAAGAAGAGTAAACTATTCATAATGTAACATAACAAAAGTTACAAAAATACTCAGTCCACCAAAAATGGCTACACTAACTTATTTTCCCACTGACGGGGGAAAATAATTCACATGATTGGAATACTCATTACTCATGTTGGGAAAAAACGAATGACTTTTGTTAACTAAATTATTAAAATAAACACTATAAACAAAGTTTTCATTTTGAGAAGCAGAATAACAAAATTCACATTTTTACTGGCAAAAAGTTTTTGGTTCTAAATAACTTTTTTGGTTTTTAATCATCAAACTCTTTGAGAGTATTTTTTAGTTTATCAACGATTTTCTGATAGAATGAAATTTGTTCCTTGAGGTAAACCTGCATGGCCGCCTTCAAGTCTGTTGTCCTCTCAGCTTTAAAATGATTAATTTCAGCAAGAAGAGCGTATGACACAACATCAGTTCGCCTGATAACTTCATTTAACTGAACCACTTCCATTTTGTGGTCTGACACTTGTCTCTCGCAATCTTTTCTTTTTTGAACAGCTCCACGTTGAACTGCAAGAACGTCGGGAAAGGCTCCGATAATACCCTTGTAAATGTGAAGTTTATCGCTCAACGGCTCCCAGTCATATTTAGGTTGTTCCTCAAACAGTCGGCCAATATCAATATACGCACCTCCCGTGCGTTTTATTGCTCCAGTTAGTTTAGATGTAGAAATAATTGTTCCCTCGTCTAATCCCAGAGCATTGCCCAAATTATAAAAAGACTCTCCCATTTTTTGATACTCTCGTTTGTAGGGGCCTTGATGTTTTTTGGACTGGTCGGCACACGTTGCCATCAAATTTTTAACCGCCGAATCCATACTATGTATGAAATTAGCGCACTGGTCTGTCTGCTGCTCTACTTGGGATTGCAATAAAGCTTTTTCGGGAGGAAATAAAGTAATACAGTAGTTCGCTCCGACTAACTGATCCTTTTCCGCTTGACGCTTTCCGGCTTTCCATCGTTTTTCATCCGTACAAGTGAGGAAGTGCTGCCAAACGTCGCATCGCGAGAGAACAGGATGTCGACAAACCCAGTCTACAAATTCTTGAAGCTGCACTCGACGATGCTCGATAAACTGCTCTTCGTATCTCCCGGATATTTGTTTATCGGGCAACGGGGGAATAGGAATTAAGCAAAATTTATCCGTTAATCTTTCATGAAGCCAATCAAAATGTTTGTATCTTCGAGACACTTGAATATTATTAAAAGAAGGAGTGAGTTGATAGGCTATAAAACTTTTGATGCCTTTAAATTTAGTTTCCTTTTTGGGCGAAGCTACTACAACGGTGTACGGGTGAGTAATGGGTGACCAAGTATAACCCTCATCGTCTTGTAATATAAATACTTTATCCGCATCTGACACTACCACATTGAGGGTTCCGAGGATATAACTTTCTCCGCCACTTTTCACAAAAGTAGAGAACCTATTGAGATTTTTCTTGGATACGCCGCCGGCCTGCGGACCTCCGTAGTTAGAAATGTTATCATCGTTACTGTATTCGTTGACCGGCATCCCGGGGAGTGGGTAGCTCGGGGCTTCCGGAGTATGGGTGGCGCTGGGGGCCTTGGGAGCTCCACTGGCTGCAGGCTGCCCCTGCTGGCCGATCTCGGAGTAGGTGTCGTCGTCCCAGTCATCTTCCCAGGCATCTCCGTCCGCCCTGGCGTAGTTCTGGTCGGCACTGTTCTGCGCCCCTTCGCTCCACTCTTCGGCCGTCTGGTCGTACCTGTTGCCGGGCAACACGGGCGGGGGGCGCTCGGGGGGCCCGGCGGGGGCGTCGGCCACGCGCTCCACGTAGGCCGCGGGGAACAGGCCGGTCTGGCCCTGAGCGTTGCACCCCTTCCCACCAGCCCTCACCCACATCCAGACGTTTCACTGTGAGGACATCCCCTGCGGAGATGGACAGCTCCGCAGTGCCCGGTTCTCCGTGGAAGTCATATAAAGCGCGCACCTGGTATGACATGCTATTCTTGAGGACCACCTAAAATAAAATAAAATGATGCAATTCTAAACTGCTTCTAACTACCAGCGCACAACCACATTTTTATTACTTATTTGTTAACATTTTCTTTGTTAAAATTATATTTAGATGAAATATTTTTTGTAATTGAATATAATAGCAGGGCATTTTTCAACACACAAATTTTTGTTCTGTTGATGAATCACTGACAGTTGATGTTAGTATAATTTGCCAGACTAATTCGTGGAAATGAGTAATAATTATCATAACGACACTTACTATGTTTATTGAAACAAAACGCTTTGATAAAGATATACCCACATACTTCCAACAAGATAATTTAAATAACTGTTTTTCAATCAATTCAATGTGAATTATTTCAGCAAGTATTTAAAGGAACCTATCAATTTTTAAATATTTCTACAATACATTACTAGAAATAACGTTTTTGACAACTGATTACTCATCAATAACGAAATATAAACAAAAGGAGCCAATCTTATAGGAAATGTCACGTCGCATTCGAGACAATGTCTCATGTTTGACGTTTATAGAAGTTGACAATATTATTGTCTAATCCGCTAAAAATATGACTGAAACGTATTTTAAATCCTAAAATATAAGCACTTTCGATCAAATTAAACACAATTAGGCATGAACGCCCGTATA
This sequence comes from Micrasema minimum, assembly GCA_022494985.1. Classification (NCBI taxonomy): domain Eukaryota; kingdom Metazoa; phylum Arthropoda; class Insecta; order Trichoptera; family Brachycentridae; genus Micrasema; species Micrasema minimum. Next base: position 47,346 of record JAGVSP010000039.1, on the reverse strand, counting down.
AAGTGACGTCAGGGAAACACCAACTTAATTCACTGTTCATAACCTCACTCGAAGACAAAACATAACTGTAATGTTTCATTTAGAACACAAAATTTAGGGGAGAAGTATATTGATAATCATTGATTAGATATTTTCACTACTTTTGCACTGGCAACGGGTCTTACCTGGTAATTTTAAATTGTATAAAATAACAATTCAATCGACCAGACACACTAAGCGGCCATCGGAATGACAGATAGATTAACTCTATATTACGCCGCTAGAGGCGCTAACGTATACAATTTTCTAGATATTTTCTCTTTCACGTAAGATATCATCGCTCTCCTCACACTGCATTATAAAAATGCATAATATATTTTAAAATAAATAATGAAATAATATTATGTATGACTATGTAAGTATTTTTGACAATAAATAATATTTTCTTTTAGCTTACATCTCTACCTATTAATGATTGCTTTGAAGAATATTATCGTAGATAAAGTTTTGCAAATTTTGTGATACCTGACCCAGTCGGTAGGGACCTACACCTACACCTACCTACATAATATTTTTTTTATATCAAGCAAGGCGTCACAAAAGTTTTAAAACACAATACCATAATGTTATTTATGTGTGATTATTTTAATTCCACAAACTATTTTCCGTGGAAAGCAGAAGCGTTTAGAACAAAAAAGTAGTACCTACGTAGTGCAATATTCATCGCTACCACAGGACTCCGACACAAATCGACGGTGGGGAGGAAAAAGTTACTAAACGACATAACACGTGCAAAGGAAAATATTACTAAATGACATGATATTACAATGTCGTTAGGTATCATTTTCCCTTGCACACATTATGTCGCTTAGTAGCTTTTTTTTTCAACCGTCGATTAATATTTCTGTTATCAAGCATTTTTTTTATCTATGCTACTATCTACTATCTCAGCTACTATCTACCTACATCATTCAGTTAAATAAACAAAATTATCTTAGATGTCTTTATTTACACTTACGACTTACTTTTTTCAAAGATATTTTAATAACTTTTTGCATTGTTATCTACACAAATATTAATTTTTCAAAGTAAATAAAAAATTAAAACACACTCAATGCAGCTGAATTAAACTTGTGTGAATTACTAACTGATGCAATAATTGTAATTGTCTTATCACCGGAGATAAAAATATTAGTGTATTTTTTATCAAAACTATAATTAAAACGCAATCATAAAATATGTAATACTTACGTCCTATAATGAATGCTAACAAATAATATTATCTTCTAATAATATTTTTTTATGAAAATGCAGTCCATTAATAACAATATTGAATGCTTCAATTAACTAAATATTTTATGCTCCACATAGGGAGCGGATATGGTATTCTTATGCATATGAAAGCTTTTAGAGAAAAAAAAAAAAAAATTTTTCAAGCTCAGATTAAAAAGTCATATTACACATTCGACTCCAAATATGATGTAGATTCGCCAGTTTTCGAATTGTATTACGAGTTTTGTTACACCATGTATATACGCATATAAATCAATGATATTAATGACTAGATGAGCTATTTCAAAGAGAATTGTCAAAATTTTATGTTCCATTTATGTTTTGCAGTGAAAAAAGACACATGTCCATTGGAAAGGGCTCACTATGTCTATCTTCCACTATCCAATACATTTAATAACTTTGTTTCAGTCTAACAGGTTTGAATTTTTTGGGAGAGAGCATTAACGAATTAGGGTTGTCCAATGAATGTTTATTATCGTATTATAATGGAACACATGAATAAATTGTTTTATTTTTTAAACATTTTATTAGGAAAACGAAAATAATAACACATAAAATAACATAAATCTCGATAAGTCCATAAATTCCAATTACAGAAACAGAAAATTAATTTAATATAAATATCGAGCACTTAACTTAGAAAATCTATTAAAAAAATATTTAGCCATTTTATTTTTGGTTTATACATACATAAAAACGTACTTAATTCCATAAAAGTTAGTTAGTTAAGAATTATTCATATAATTTAGTGTACCTATTGGAAATTATTTTGATATAAGCAACTGCAATTTTTTTAAAATTATATTTATTTTTCTTTCCGAAATCCTATATTTTTACCAATTATTTTAAAATATGAATGTTCTGAAAAAATCTATGTGCCAACCCTATTTTTCCGTAAGCTACGCAAATGTGAATCAGCAAAAAAGAGCAAAGAGTACACCTTTGAACTTTCAGTACACCTGTATAAAGAATTGTTCCTTTTTATTCTAGTGCGCATTTTGCTTAGCAGTACATGAGTTTTTACAACTTAACGCTATCCAAGCAAATGCTGACGACAAATATACATTTTTAAATAATCTTATTATGTTTTTTTTTATATACATAAATACTTAAAAAATAAATACTTACACATGAAAAGTAACGCATTTGTCTTTATAAATTCTTTTTCGAGTGGTTTTGCACAAGCCGGCATTTTGACAGGTGAAAATATATGTAACACGGGAGAAGGCTTGTCGAATACTGATTTCATAGAAATTGGTAGTCATACAATTGACTTGCTTAACCGACCACCAGGAACGGAAGTAAATCGCTTATCTAGTGTATACATTAATATCATTGATATAATCGTACATTATTTTCATATTTCTATTGAATTCGTTTTCACAAAATTGGGGTTAAATAAATTAAACCACAAAATGGCACTCCATTAGCGGGCCGAGTGGGTCCATTACACGGAAGTGACGTCACGCGGCGGCCGCCCCCGCCCCCGCCCTATACGGAAGGTCCTACGAGGGTTAATTTCTTACGCTAATGCTCGGTTGAATAAGGCGGGACGAAGATGGAATTCGATAGGCTGAAGATGGATCGTGCTCCTCCCGCCCTGACAGATGTCATGGAGGATCAAAATTTCTTTTCTAAACTGATTTCACCTTGAAGGAGGGCTAATGGATGCTTTTGATAGATAACCGTATTATGACATTTATTTTTTTCTGATTTTGAAAAGTAAAGCTTTTTTGACAGCATTTTAAATATTGAGTACCTAGCCACCAGTGCCCATAATAAATTTCTATGTAGCCCGCGTCTATCTGCCTATCTATTAAAAAATATGTACCATCTATGTAGGTACAGGGCGCAGAAATTCACACGTATAAAGTATTGTCGTACCCATTTTAACAAGGATTAAAAAATGTGTACAAATTTTAGGTTTTGTTATTATGTACGTACCTACATTTTATATTGAACGTTCATTAATTTGAGGGCATCCTCTGTCACGTGATCCGCGACCGTTACTCCATAAAATCGTAATCCTCGATTTACTCCCTGGAATTTAGTACCCTAGAGCATTTTTTCTGAACAATAAACTGTACAGTTTTCTGTACCGTATAAAGTGCGCATTAGAGTAGGTAAATAAGTTATTGTTTTATTTATTTTATTTATTTATTTTTTTTCTGTATATACAGACATTCACAGGTGTGAATGTTCCAGTTACATATATACAGGTGAAAATGATATTTATTACAAGATTATTAAATATTTACAATAAAAAATAGGCTCTATAATTATACATATAAAAACTAATAAGAAACAATTATAAAAGTAATAAAAATAAAATATATACATGCGTACATAATACATAATATATAATACATATAAACAATAATTGCCAACTTATATTGCTGAAGCCATATATTATAGAAGTCGACTTCAGAAATATAGAAATCGAAATGCGCACCATCACGTTCTATTTAAGTAATAGCTATTTCTAGGATTGGAATGAGTAACCCCAGAATAAAGTAATATCTCCTCGTATCTAATTTTATATTTTTATTTGATGATTCACTTCGGGGTTCGTTGTTCAGCCCCTGATAAAGGCTCCACTTTAAAAGGCGTAAAGTTTTACGGCCACAGTCACAGAGATCATTACTGATTACACGCCCCTTTTGCTGAGGCGGCACTTGAAATTCAAAAGGCTTTGATTTAGTATACTACCGCGAATACGGGGAGCGACCCTCGGAACTTCTAAAGCTATGGATCATTCGACTAGTCTGGCGAAGTTCAAAATGACATATTTCATGGTTTTTGTATCGAACTAGGTTCCATTTACATACATACTCGTAGGCCGTGCAAGCGAAGGGTAAATGAGAAACTCAGCCGGATTATAATGTAAAAAAAAATATTTAAAAAACCATACAAATTGCGAACTCGGAATAAGAGATAAGAGCTTTTTTATTATAAATGAAAATATTTTTTTAATATTTCATATAATCTTTTTTAAAATTACATTAATTATTTTAAGTTGAAAAAAGGTTAAATATTAAGATTTACATTAAGTAAGTTTAAATTAGTTGGATTTTTTACTGTTCAATATTTTTTTGTGCATGCATATAATTGGATGGCAGCCCTGTTATTGTTAATTATTCGTTTTATTATAATATTATGTATTGCTTTTTTATCTGTTTGTATCTCTAAAAAAATAAAAAATGGATTATTGTTTGTTGAATAATATTTTTAAACGTAAGTAACTTAGAAACGTATATGGAATCCAAGAAGAACTATACATGTGTTTTACAGATTATGTTTTTCTGGGTTATTATGTGTCGTGTTTCACGCAAAGCCGTTATAATAAAAACGTTATAAATCACAGAAAAACATAATCTGCATTCTGAAGGCCGTGAAAACTTACGAACATGTGTCTATAACAAATGAACTATTTTAGTAATTTATTTAATTGTTGAAGAAAAAATGTTTTAGACTATAAAAAAGGGGGTTATTATGACAATTTTGTAACACATCCTTTATTTTTCATTACATTGCATTGATAAGAAATGTTGGTTTATTTTAATAAAATTACGTTAATTATTAACAAAATTTAGTGAAAAATCCATCATAGGCTAAATACACGTTTTTTGTGGTATTAATTTTTTCCAAATCTATCAAAGGTTTATGTGATTATTAATGATATTTTAATGAGTTATTTACGCGAATTGAAGGCTTTATTGCTTTGTTAAACACAAAACATTCCTCTTCACAAAACGGTGCGCGATGGTTCTCTATGTATTTATTATTTCTGACAAAACAAAACACACTTCTGCTAAAGAAATTATTATCCTTTTACCAACGCATGAAAAATAATTGAGAAACCACTTTACTTGGAAAACCACCGTTTCCGGAAATACGAGCCAACTTAAAATAAAAAGGTAGATACTCAGTTTGCGAGGAAAAATGAAGTAAAGTAAGCAGCCTTTAAGAAAATAGTATTTAAATTAGCTTTCTCGATTTTGTGAAGGAGTTGCGGTGTCATTTTACAATGAAAGCATTTCCAGTTTTGGATTCTATTATTATCATTTTCTTTCGTCTTTTCCACTCCAATTTATTTAGTAGTAGGTAGTAGATAGCTATAACACTTCTCTTCGGTGTGAGGGTTTCAATTTTCCCACTGAACTATTTTTATTGAAGAAATGCAAGCAGTGAACGCCCCACCTTTTCCCTAGACTGTTTTTAAGACTATTGAGTCTTTTTTCAGTCCAGCACAACTCTACTGATTTTTTAAAGCTAATCCGCGAAATTTAATAGATTCAGTTTTAACTGGAAAAAGCGGAAGAAAAGATGGTTAAATACGCGACCAAATGCTTTCATTGCCCCTATCACTGTCTCGGCTCTAAGATTGTCATAAACACATTCACCCCAACCTGCTCAAGGAGCTGGCCCAAATTGAAGAAATGCAAAGTGTACAATAATTTTAAAAGAATGAAATAAACTGAAATGGGTCATTGAAGACAAACAGTAAATGTGTTTTTTTGTAATTATTCCGCCGAACAAGGGAAGATGTTACATTAAGGATACTTTATAACGATAAACAAAATAGCATGCTTATTTTTTGTAATAGTGCGGACGAATGCAGAGGAAGGTGACTATATTTTTTTACTTTTTCGTGATTTATTATATACTATCCGATCATAACATGTGTTTTTCGACCTTTCTTGATTTCTACACCTAGACACGCTCATGTCATAAATTCTTCTAGCCTTTCTTTCACCAGGACAGCACTAGTGTGGCTTTCTATTCTCACTGCCAGCCCCCTCGGAGAAATAACGTGATGATTAGTTAGTTATTATAAAACGTCACATTTACAATCATTATACCTAGTAATCACTAATGTTTTCGAAGCTAAAGCAGTTTTTTATATCATAATAATCTTTGTTATACTGTATAACAGTAAAATTGTTAATAACTTAAAACAGATCCAATTATCTCCGGCTCAAAAACATAACTCAGCAACTGTAACTCAAGTCTTTGGACATTGTTCAAAATTAATTAGTCAGGAATCAATAATCCTAGGAAGATAGAGGTGTAAGGAATCAGTTAAAAAAACTTAAAGAGATAAAATATTCATTATTGATAAATCCAGTAATTTATCTACAAGTACCTATTTGCACACATTTAAAAATTTGTAGGTAAAATACTATTTCACTACGTCAATTGTTGTCAAGAAACTGTAATAACGAGATGCAGTATGTGTACATTGTTTGAAGAATGAAATTTTGAATCAGTTGTTAAAACATAAAATAAATAACGTTTTCTTTAAATCTACTTAGCAGTGATAAAATACACGGAAATTCATTTATGCTTCGTTTTGGACCTATTTGACATATTTTTTCGGTTACTTGAACAGTATTGACTCGTTCTTAACGTGATTTTCTTTATAAACACTAAAAACTGAAATGCTCTGATTAGTCAGGCATTCATCAACTTCAAATAAAAGCTGTTTTTAGCACCACATGCCTTGACCGAATCCCCTTATTTTAGTTTTTTTTTATCTTTGCTAAAATCTTATCTTCAGTTGAGATTTATCAGGTCAAGGTGAGTATACTTAACTAAAGTGATGTGCAAGATGTCTGCAACTCACAATATTCCAGAAACGGGAAACTTTCATAATTAGGCTAATGGCAGTGTTGGAAACCTGTGAACTCTCTCTCTAATTACCTATAGTCTTTGTCTTTATGCTTTATACACCTTTAGTAAACTAGAAAGCTCTTGTTTGGGAGGCGGTACAACGCAACCATTAGCGATATTGCTTATCTATTGTACGTAGTTTCTACACGAACTAAGTTCAAAACATGAGCAGGAACTACCTAATTAAATATTCACAAAGGTCATATTTTTATTTTGGTATCTATAAAGCAAAGTTGACAATAAAAGGTACTTATACGTATTTGTTCAAAATACTGAATATATTTTAAACTAGGGTAGGGAGATAAAACGTAAAAGAGGTGAGAATTTTTTTATTGAATACCAAACAGTTAGTAGTCCAAAAGTTTTTCCATTTCAAATAATGTTTCCACTGTTTTCACAGTGGTCTTTCCTTCGTAAAATGTTGAAAACTAACATGTCCAGGAACAACTTTTACCCTTTGGAACTTTAGATTCTTTCATACTCACTGCAGTTGATTCTACTATTTCCAAATCCATAAGTTTTTATTGTTTTTGTTGAATTCTTACATCCGCAAACTTATGCGAAGCTGGGTTATTCCACAAAAAAGGTCAAAATACTATATGCTAATTTTAAGTGACCACAAAACTAGATTTATTTAGACCTCTTATTTAATTTTAAGAAATCAATTTATAGACACGCGTTTATATAAGAAATATTAAATAAATAATATAAAAATCAAGTGAATACGTTTTTATTTAAGATCTGTAATTATTAGTTTGCAAAAACAATGCGTAATCAATAATCCGTAGCCCAATATCGTTAGTATTTTTTTTTAATTCACGTGGTCACTAAATTCACGAGTGATAAGCTTTTATAGACCTAATGACTCGGTCTATGACCAGGTCACAAACCCTGTAAATACCCAGAAATCTTCCATTATTTTCTTGACAAAGTAATATGCCGTTTTTGTCTCTGTTGAGACACCACTAAACTTTTTTGTATTGTGTAGATATTTAAAAAAAAAAAAGTTGAATAGAATACAAAACATGAACATATAGATACAAGAGAAGATAATGTAGAATGTTTGGGCTTATATTCAGTTTTCCAGATGTGGCCATTTTCTGTAACATTATTATTATTATTTAAGTAAGTTCTTGTAACTATAAAATGGCGCCATATATGAATAAAGGGAAGTTGTCAATGCGATAAACCCTTTTCCGGTACTTGACAAAACTAAATTAAATTTCCCATCCGAAAAATGTGGTAACACTGTGAAATTTAATTGCTTCAATAAAATACGACAGGAATTCGTACTGTTTTAATGAAATGAAATCAAATAAAACGATTTTATGGTATAAATAAATAAAAATGAATATCTACCATTTTTAAAATGACTGTTTTAATGAAATGACAAAAATAAAAGATAAAAATAATAATCATAGAAAAGAACATAAAAAGATTTTAGGATTTCTGCCAAATTGCTTAGCATCATTCTTTATTGATGGCAGAATGAATTAATATGAAAAAATCAATTATTTAATTATTTATTTATGTGTAAATATACGCCCGATGGGCATTTCAATGAACATTGCATTAAAATAAGTAAATTTATTAAGTTACATTTTAAATAATACATTTGGGTATTAAGATATTTATATGTTTCTTTAAAAACAAGTTGTAAAAAGTTACAGAATATATGTATATAAAAAATGAAAGCGAGCATAATTTATCGCAATCTTTAAATTCAAGTTTATATTATACTAGGTGATACCCGTCGCGTTGCTGCCGCAGAAGAAACAGGTAATTCTAGAAATATCGATTGAAATTTGAAAGACTTATCTCGTTTCTTTGGGAATTGGTAATAGAAGGAATGCTTTGTATTTTCTTTCTGATGATAAATGCATTTATGAAAATTGAATAACTCGTATAATGTGTGCAAAAATAAATTGTATACGTGATGAAAACGACATTAGCGCCTTTTGCTGTACAGCATTATTTGACGACATTTTTTATAAGCTTTATGTACTAAGCTATGCAGTACTATCGGTTACATGGCGTATCTAAAATTCACTCGGAACTGTCTAAATTATATCAAATACACAAATATAAAATTATAAAATAGATGTTATAATGCAGGAACCTTCCCAGGAGTGAATAAAACAACTCTCTAGAACAACTTATTGCAATCGGATAAGCGGTTTACGAATCCATAGAGGACAAACATACAAACAAACTTACATTCATTTTTGTATATATAGATTATGATTTGTATTTTTTCCCAATTATTATTTTTCTGATTATGATTATCCAATCTCAAAGGGGAACAGAATTACAAAATAACCAAGCTGGAGAAAAAATCTTTTTTATTTTTGTGATCTCACCGGGAATCGAACTCGTAACCTCCGTGTCATGATTCTTACTACTACACGGGGGTCATCAATCCAAAGAACTAATAAACCTAAAGAATTAAAATTAACTTAAAAAATAAATACTTAAATTAATAATTACAAAGTAATGTAAGAAACGCAGACAATGGTATGTAGTTTCATTTCGTAATCAGTAATCATTTCTAATTTGTCAGTCAAATTCGATATCGTGGGACAGTAGGAATAGTTAAAACCAATACTATTGACATCTGCCGACGCGACACGGTGGCGGTGATCAGAATGAGGAATTAAACCATTTTTTTAGTAATAGGTATGCTATACACGGTGTAACAAAACTCGATGTAGGTACAAGCGGGAAACCAGTGAATCTATGTAATCAGATATTATTGATATCCCAACAGACTCTCTGGAAACGAATGTGGGCTATCTAGGCGTTTACAGGGCTTATGTCATTGGCTGGGTTAATGCGGAATGACGAAGACGAGTTTAATATATAGTAGTTCCAAAAATTTGTCATAAATATATGGTTATCAGATGATGGGCGGAACGGGGAATGTTGTAGTACATCAAGTGGCCACTTAACCCCGCCAATGACAGGGCATAAGCCCTTAAACGCCTAGATAACCCACATTCGTTTCCAGAGTTTCTCTGTCTCTGTTGGGATATCAATAATATCCGATATCAGCCCAGCATGGGTATAACCCAGTAATTTGTCTACAAGTATTTGTATACATTCAAAATGTTGTTAAAAATCGTACCTAATGTTTGGAGTCGATTTTTATTTGACCCATAGTTTTTGAGAAAATCAAGTAGGTACGAAGTGCAAATTGTCAAATATAAATTATTTTGTCAAATTAATAGTATGCTTCAATAAAACAAATAAAAAAACCTCTCTTTAATAAGAATTTGTGCCATTTTATTAATCTAAGGTACTAAGAAAAGCTTTTATGATAAAAAAAAAATTTAAGCTCAGATTAAAACGTTATATTACACATTACACATTCGACCCCAAATATGATGTAGATTCACCAGTTTTGGGGTAGTACTACGAGTTTTGTTACTCCATGTATTACTAAGCAAAATATTATTTTCTAAAAAGTTTTATACGTCTACCTACGTTACTGGATTGCCATCAAGATTTTTCGCTGAGAGCGTTTGATCAAAAATGCGGAGATAGAGTAGGTACCTATATTTCACATTTTATTGTTTGTAGGAGGTCCGTTTATTATTTGCGTAGAGCCTTCGTAACAGGTTACGTCCTGTGCAAATTTTTGGAAGGAATAAAATGTTTAACAATTTCGATAGACGTTTTGATGCATTTAAAAAAAGTTTCTCCGTACAACTACTCTCTTCAATTTTCGTCTTGTACATTAAACATTTTTAAAATTGAATTCTGGGTATCACTGGAGTTCTCCATTACAACTAGATGACTAAGTAGAATGATATCTGGTCATTCGACATTCGACAGGCCATTAGACCAAATATAGCGAATACCTAACATGCAAATTTATGGCAGAGTGACAAAACACCTCTCTACCAGGAACGCAGATTGTATCTAGGATTCCTATCATGGCAACTGTATTGACGCTTCATGGAACAAGGTAGAGAAAATATTTCGAAGAATAGACTAATCACTTGTAATATTCGAAGATATCGTCGCCATACTGCCAGACGTTGGTAAGCCCATTCAACGTTTTGTGGAGTAATAGAACTTTAATAAGAAAAATTGTGGTAACGAAATAATTTAAAAAGTAAAATTCGAAGATGAATAATTATTTCTTGAAATTTAAGAAAACGTTTTCCAGACATAAAATTCATCGCTAAGTATATTTCCCTAAAATATTTAGCAGTAAAGCATATATGTATGTAGTATGTATATATTTATTTTTTTAACCACCTCAACAGGACGCCCAATGACACAGATAGATAGTTTGTTAGTTGATTAGTTGTAGAATAATGATTTGATTCATAATTTCACTACAAATAATATTTCAATATGGCTAAAATTAAGTACGTAGCTTTCTTAAGTTTTCTACAGATTCCTTAAATGGATACCTTACATGGCGCGAGATTATTTTCATAAATGTAATAAGTAGGTGCAAACAATAAAAACTATTATTATTGATATCTCAACAGAGACAGAGAAACTCTGGAAACGAATGTGACCTTATGACCTGTCATTGGCTGGGTTAAGTGGCCACTTGATGTATTACAACATTCCCCATTCCACCCATCATCTGACAACCATGTATGACAATTTTTTGAAACTTGTATATATGTTGAGTTTGTACAAAAGAATCCACATGCGAGTTGTGTTTTCGACAGATTTTTAATATTTGTAATATTCTTTCCCTATAGTGACATCTGTTGAGAATATAGTTAAGCATTTTTTGTCAAACTAACTTTATTGGTGTAGGTAAGGTTCATCCGAACTTGATTACTTACTAGAAGACGCCTGAAGATGTCTCTCCAATTTTTATTTCTGTGTTTTTAAGTGTATCATTATTATTATTCTTTACATTCATTTCGTTTTACATCATTTTACAAAGACACAAACTAATCATCCTAGCTTCATGTGATAAAATGATCAAGATACACTGCACTTGGTGTACGAATGCAGTGCCCTATGCACCATTGAGTGCGGATAACGGAAAGTAGTAGTATTAGTAGACTAATTAGGTAGGTAATTTACAATACATTCATTCACGTTCTTAACATTATACATTTATTTAGACCAAATTATTTTCTGGAAGAAGATTTTAGCACCGTGTCGTGGAAATGTGCTTTAGTTAGTCAAAACTTCTTGTCTCCTAAAAGTAGGTTGTCCAGGGGTTCAATGGAAGACGTAAACTTTGTCCAAAGCACCCACGTGTTAATTTGTTGGATTTAATGAACCAACAGTGGATGAGCATCTGCAGGAACAAACACTTGAGACCCGCCAGGAGTTTAGGGAACGTGAAAACGTGAAACTTAGGTGATAAATAATTTTCAAACATTCCACACGCATACGTAAATCATAAATAAAGGAAGGAATAATACATGAAAGCCATTCATCGTCCTTGTTGCGTAGAGTACTCTACGTATTCAAAACAAGCAGAATATCAAATAAAATCCAATGTTATGCAAAAGCTACTTCACCCTTTCTAGATAATTTATCAGATAAAATGAAAATTCACTCTTCACTTACAAAGCATTGCCTCACTATCACAATACAATTTGGCAGTGATGTTAGGTTAACAAACAAAATGTATTATTGACGGTGATAAGACAAATTTCTATTCATCTCAGTCAAGAGGGAAACCCATATATTTTTTTCGTTTAGTTTTTTTCTATTTATTATTTATACTTAGTGTACCAATGCAGTGCCCTATGCACCATTGTATTAGTAGTAGTATTATTTATTCAACGTAAACTAAATCTTATTAATGTTTTTATCCTTCATATTCCTATGTTAAGATACGTTGTGATAATATTTTAATTGCATGTGGGCGCTTTTACCAAAGCTAAAAACAAAAACTATGCATATGTAGTGTATTCCTAAGTCAAAGGGATGTTTCAGCCATGTTTTTATAATTTTAATTAGGAAAAACTCGAACACTGAAGTATTATTTACGTCCCACAAAATCACTCCATATATTGTTATACGAATGTTTTTTTTTAAATAAAATTTACAGATTTACTCAAACATGGTTCACATTAGTTTCGTACAAACTAGTTTGCACTCCCATTTGAGTAACAGATCTCATTCTGTTACATAATAATGTTTCAATTATTATAAAAATTTACATACTTATGTATCTACTCTTATAAAGCAAAGAATTCTAATAAATAAACAGAATAGCGTTGTCAATCCTTTAAGTATTTTTATTTACTTATTCGATGAGCACAGGTAAACATTTGATCAGGTGTGTAAACGTGCTCCAAGAGAAATAATAATCTTTAGGGATGTTTACGTTTAAAATTTGCATGAGGAGAACCTTCAAGGGAGAACGTTATTATTGTTCCGAGAAGTCGGGTACAATATTGTAACTTTAATATTGTTAACAAAAAGATATAAACTTTCCTGTTTGGAGCCTTTTTACGTAAAAAGGACATCGTAAAACCTGTACATTATATTTAATCTTAACTTACAGCATCACACAAAGGCGAGCATGTAGATTTTTTAAATAATATGTATTATTTATCACGTATGTATGTATTAATTGATCAAGATTCACCGCATTTGGTGTCTCAATGCAGTCCATATTCACCATTGGGTGCGGATAAGGGAGAGTAGTAGTAATAATAGTCTTTTTTTATTTAAATTTCATGTACAGATTTCTTGTACAATTTCATGTACATTGATGGGTTTATTGCTTGAAAGCAATTTCTTTACCGATTTAAACATAATTTAAACCGATGTTTCTGGTAATATTATTGATATGCTATGAAATGTATGTAGATTTGTAGATTTCAGAATAGAAAACGTACAAAAACTGTACCATATTAAATAAATAAATAAACATAGAATAAAAATATATTATCAGAAAGTTCATTTTTGGTATATTCTGAAGTGATATTAGGACTTTGATGTATTCGTATAACGGAACTTAAAACATAAATGATTATACTGACGGACAAAAGCTTGAACATCAGTAAAAAAAAACTGAATTGTTACCCCTAAGGTATTCCAGTGGTTATTTTCTCATAGGCATCTATCGGTTTTTTTTCAAATCTTATTTGCATATTTGCAATTCGATACTTTTATGGCGTTATTTACATATCGTATAACTATATTTTGTAATACGTAACTACCTTGCATTATGTGAGATTACATCACGTTGCATGTACCATAAAAATGACGTAAGAGTGGTTGTGGTGTGGGTTTTGTGGTTCGAGAGCATAAAATTCATCCACAATCTACTTGATTCTGATGCTTGCGGTGAATGATAAAATAATATTTCTTACCATTCTGATGGAGATGTAAACCCGTCAATCTATTTAGAATACAGAAAAAGAAAAAAAGGAAAACTATGCTAAGGAAATCCTTTTTTAAATTAACGTTATATTTAAGTTTTAATTGCCTATATAGTAGGTAATTAGGTTTTTTTTATTATAAAAAAACTAAACCATTAAAATTCAAAAGATCGTAATATTAAACTATGTAAGACTATTAAACTATAATTAAACATATTATAGTTGAGTCGTCCTGGCAGTTTTTACTTCTCTGATGATATCCAATGAAGATTATCTAATTTATATTGATTTTCTGCATCTATTGGACTAATTATTATTTAATCACAAACTGCATTATTAGATCAATACCTCACTTATCTAGATGGTAATTTATTCTCAGTCCTGTGGAAATCATTTGTTTACCTACTCTAAATACAGTATGTATGATTTGTTTATCTATTTTGAATCTACAATATAATATGTATAATGTATGACTTGCACTATAATTATTTCAGCAACGCACCTACTCGTACCGACTTCTCATGTCGATGTCGCTACAATACTCACACTCCAGTGACTAAGAATCAAATTTAGTCCCAAGGTACATTAGATCCTTATTCCTTCTTTTTTCCACTAAAAATGTGCATGATTTTTTATGAATTTTTTATCTGTGATTATCATTTTATTTTAGTACTAATGACCATTAGGCTTTTATGCATTGGATATTATTTGTAATAACATTATGCAAAACAAAGCATTATCCTGCGGAAGAAAGTTCTCCGTTTTTTAATATATATTTTTTAGATATAATGTGAGTGATTATCTAAAAGCTTTTCTCCGGTGATGGTTGTTCGTCAAAGCTGAATTTTATATCTGTCATAGATACCTTTAAAATGTAATAATTAATTTACACATCTCAAAATACTTGGGCACATGCATACTTACTCTAATAGATAATAAAAAAAATTCTGGGTGGAAATAAGTTCTTGTGGATTTTTAAACCTAAAAATATGTATATCCCATCTTACTCGAAAAGAAAAAATAAATATATATTGGATACCTGCCCAAAGAATTAACTGATTGTGTTTTTAAGCCATTTCCACTACAGGGGCTTGCAATGGCGCTTTAGCGTGGTAGAAAGTTAAGAACAAGCTGAAAGAAAGTAGAAATCGCGCTAAATTGATTTTTTTATTATTTATTTAACGGATTCCAAATATTACATGTTTTCTGTTACTCGTAGTAAGGTGATGTGACTATCTAGTCTAGATACATTAAAAAAAGTAACGGTATAATACCAGATAACATTTCTTCACTCACCTGAGAGATGGTATATTTTTGTCAGCACAGAATCCAGAATCCAGATATTTAGTAAGTTGGTTCAGTTCTTATCTGGAAAGATAAAAACCGGTTAAATTTAGGTACAAGGTTGTTAAATATGGCTTATGTAATGGGGTAGCGATAGCAGAAACAATGGACCAGTTTCAGATTCCACTCGAGAAGGACCCAAGTATAATCTTAAAGTGACCTCATGATAATGATAGTGAAAAAACATCCAAGTGGCAGTGGTTAAGTTGAAATAAAAAAAAATCATAAGGACATAAGATGTCTATTGTAAAATAATAAATTCATTTTATTTTAAGACTTGGACAAGTCAAGACTACTCGGTAGATTTATGAAATATGGCACGTCTTGCATATTTATGTATTACTTAAGCATGTTTAAATACAGGTAATTTTTAAATAGGTACCTGGGAAGAGATTGCCTATACATGGAGTAACAAAACTCGTAGTTCAACTCGAAAACTGGTGAATCTACATTATATTTGGAGTCGAATGTGTTATATGACTTTTGAATGTGAGCTTAAAAAAATTTTTTTTTTCTTCTCGTAAAAGCATCATAAGTACGGCAGATTAAGTAAAACTCCATAAATTCTTATTAAAATGTGTTTTTTTTATTATGTTTTGTCTATGGATATTATTAATTTGACTAAATAAATTATATTTTGATGAGAATTTGCAAAAATTTAGGGAAAAAAAATCAACTCAATTATCTCAATTTTTTTTTTTCAAAATATACTCCAAACGTGACGTAGATTCACTAGTTTCCCGCTTGTACATCGAGTTTTGTTATTTTATAAATATCTACTATTAGAAACAGGTCAGTACGAGATCTATATAACCATTTATCGACTTTTATCTATGGATTTTCGTGCGATCTGTACCTACGCGGTCGATAAAATCATTTAAAACGAAAATCCATAGAAAATCGTCGATAAGGTCGATAAACGGTTATATCGACTCGTACAGACCTGTATCTTCGCTTACCTACATGTGTTGATGATCCCTGTCGTAACACATATATTTTAATACGTATATAAATAAATAATTTTATTTTACGTAGGGTATACGAACATAATATTATCTTACTAACATTTTTTGCTCTGGCGAAAAACCTAAATTAGACCATATTTTGAATAGAGAAATATATGATATAGGCGAAAAATTCAAAAATCTACATTACCTTTATATTTAATAAAATACAGATGTACTTTCATCACAGATTTCTTAGTGACGTTCTGTCATTCATCGGTAGCTAAATCTAGTCCAGTTGCTCGATCACAGATCACAAGCGACTCGGTAATAAGCGACGTGATAACGATGTTTAACGTTTTCGCGATCACAATGGAACACGCGTTAAAAGTTATCGATCGGGATTATTAAACGAGCGCATACTAGTCGCGAGCCATTTCCCGAGATATATCTTATTCGCACATATATTCATTCAATCTTTATTATAATTTAGCCAGTCGACATAATAAAAAATCCGACAAGCGCGTTGATTTAACGTTTGACGTACGGCCGCGATCAACCGCGATATCGCGTGCATCGGCTATGCTCGGCTATCGATACCACGGTATCGAACGAATGTCACTGTGATCGATCAAACCGTTAGGGCTAGCACGTGGTTAGCACGGTTTTAACTACGTCGATAGTTATCTGTGATTGAGCAACAGAAACGAATTATTTAAGCCACTATGGAGATGAATCTTCTTTAAAAACAAATCGTTAAGCATTTTAAATCTCACCACCACCAAAAATAGATCAAATAACTTAAAACGAATTTTATATAATCTTGGCGGTGATGATGCTGATATTATTCAAAGTCCAAACTACACAATTTCAGAATTTGATGATGATTAATTATCTCAGACTCTGAAAACAAAACTCCTTAGAAAATATCGCTGGTTTCGATTTCCGAAGCCTTAAAATCATAACCGCTGTCTATTGTTTGAGAATCTTTCTCGAACAGCGAAAAGAAAACAAAAGAAAAAGTGTAAGGAAAATTTCTCGATAAAATACAAAGAGCGTCATCGAAAAATTACCCTTTTTAAAAGGCGATTATTTAATTTAATAATATTAAAATATATATTGTTATCCGTAAGCTTTTTTCCACCTGATGTACCAATGCAGTACTCTATGCACCATTGGGTACGAATAAGGGAAAGTTGTACCTAGGTACTACAAGTAGTAGTGATGCTTTTTTCATATTATGGTGTACCACTGATCACTGACTTTTCTCAATTGCTTTTAGATCCTCCACCTTAATTTATACAGCAGGTACCTTTGGAGGACAACGTATTCTCAAAATTATTTATTTGAGAAAAAAATAAAACTATGATTTCTTTTTGACTTATGCCACCAGCATATAAGCTAACATAATTGGAAAAAAAATATATATATACATCGGATCGATAAATTTAAGATTGTAGTATGTACATATTTAGTTCGTTCTTGGTATTAAACTATTTTCATTTGTTTTAAACTAAGTAATGCTTATTGAAACTGGAAGTGAAACTCTTTTTTGGGTCAGCTCGTCTGATACAGAGTGCGATTACACTGTGATAAATGTTATTTTTTAACCTATTTTTGACCCGCATTGACTGCGTTTCGTACAAATGGAATAATTTAATTACTCTAAATACATTTGATGTAAATAAACACACTAATGTATATTAAAAAATTCACGCTACAAATCTAGGTACACGAACCAAAATACGTATAAAAACGTGTAAAACTGAATAAAGTAATCACATAAAATACTACTACTACATTCCCTTATCTGCACCCAATGGTGCACAGGGCAATGCATCGGAACACCAACTGCAGTAATTCCTGATCATTTTATTACATGAAGGTAAGATGATTAGTCATACGCCTCAGGACCAGTCCAAGGTATCACACATGAAATATTAGTATTTTTTAAAATTATAATGAATTTACCATATTGAACGGTAGTGAAAATATTTTTCTCGAAAGCTTCCCGACGCTGCTGACAATTCTTTGGCGTTGATAAAATTGGATTTTATTTATTATTATACTTTTCAATATCAAACTAGATTTCTGATTCTATTTCAATATTTTTGTTCTATTTTTTATTGATTTATTTATAAAAATAACATTACATAGAAAAAATTAAAGAATTTCTTTTTTTTTCAATCCAATGCTCCCTAGGAGTTTTTACAATAAACTCATTTAGGGACAAATAAAAAATACATATTCATTTTATTCTAATACGCACTGACATCGCTTAGATCACAAAATAAAAACAATATATACAAAAAACAAAACCAATCCAATGAAAACATAAAACCTAAAGAAACAATAAAGTGATTTTAGTATTAGTTTTCAGCAGTTTCGCCTTGTCGGCTATTCCAAGGCTTTTTACAATAGTTTGAAGTTCTAAGTAAGTAGTGTAAAAACAATAAATTATAATAATTTCTCTGTAGTGTATTCAATTTAGATGAGGTACAGGATGAATAATTCAGATTGTTCCTAGTTCAGTGACCCCGTATAATTAATACGAGTCTAATAAATCACGAAATCTGATTGTCATCATCTTAGGGTTGACAAACCATTAATTTTTACATTGTCTGTATCTGGATTATACTCGATTTGATTACAGAGTCACGAAGCTGCTATTAATCAAACTACGGAACAGAACCGTGGTCTCTTCAATTAGCGGAACCAATTTTCTTAATTACGATTTTACTCAAATTATAAAGTTAAAGAATTTCGTGAATACGTTGTCCTCCAAAGGTACTGTAAAAATTTAGGAGGGGTAACTAAAAGCAATTTCAATAAATTAATGGCGATCAGTGGTGGCTAAAGGGTCCAAAACAGGGAGGACATTCAAAAATGACAATTTATTTTTAAAAAATCAACGCAAACGAGAAAATTGTTAATTACATACAGATGGTTCAATTTCAATGCTGAAATCTTCTAACAAAAAATTACTAGAAGGGGCGTTTCCATACAAATTTTCTAAAAATATACACTTCCTAGGATTAATTTCATAACCCCGCTTATTATAAAATAACCCACACAGTCTAAATGTAAGGCTGAGATAAGCATTATCGACAAAATTAAGAAAGGTCTTTTACGATGGTTCGGTCGTGTAGAGCGAATGGATGATGAAAGAACGGCTAAAAAAAATATATGATGCGACGATGCCTGGATGTAGAATCCGATCAAAGGCCGAGAAAGACATGGCATGATCAAGTTAAACACGTGCTTGAAAGTGGGCATGTAAGAAGTCGGAATAATCGATGTGTGCATGAGAAGATGTATGAATGTGGAGGAAGCAAAAGAAGTATGCTAGGACAGAGTGGTGTGGCGTTCTATCCTCTCTGCATACTCCTTCGAGGGAATGGCGTGATGGTTAGTTAGTTAGTCACAGTCTAAAGACTCCAGCACTTAGGCCAATATACGAAACGTTTGACGTAGATGTCTAGTGATGACGTAGATGCCTATTGAGTGACGTAGTGGGTAACGTTGGTGGAGTTTAAATTAAATGCTCATAGGCAGATGCTGATCTTAACCTAATAGTTCATAGGGCACGGATCGGTAAATCACGCGCCGTGTATCTTAATAATTTTCATCAAATGAAGGCGGTCACATATGAAATATTTTATGTACAAAACTACACTTAACTTTTTTATTACAATAAAATAATCCATGCAGTATTCGTAATACCTCTATGATGTAAGTGATTATCATAAATATTATCAGTATGTTAGTAATTATGCATTATTATGTCGTATTTCACATCCATCATGTGGTAAATCCACTTTGCATACAACTGCGTTCTGAGTAATAATAATTGGCAGACAGCTTTCCAGGCCTACAGATTTATGCATTTAGCCGTCTCCATATCAGACTTTGATAGACTTCCGACTCCCAATACGGCAATACCAAATTTATAGGCCTATTATTCCATTTACCGTTACATGGTAATGTAATGGAGTCCAATCAAATTCAATATTAAGCCTCGTTTAGATGGAATGCGCAGGCGCACAAATCTTGCCTCTAATGTGACGCCAAGCTGGCGTCGACTCCTCACTCTATTCGTTTTACAAAGTATTTCCAAATTTAAAAATGTTTGAAGGAGTAAACTGTTTTGCCGACTCAAATTTTTTAGTAATTTTTTGTCGATGCATGCATGGCGAAGTGTCGAAAGTATTTTGTTTATTTATTTTTGCGTCACGTCGTTCATCACAGTGATTTTCTGCCACTGGCGAGGTGCCACAAAATTTGAAAAACACTATAATTGGGTTCTTTCCGATTTTTTATTTTAAAAAAAAATATTGAAAAATCTCAATATCAAGGGAATTTTTTTAAATTTTTTACGATGTCATTTGAATTTTTTAGCGCGGTTTGAAATAGCGCTTTTTCAAATCGCTCGCAAAATCCTCCATTTAGCGTGCATGCGGTGTGACGTCACAGCAATATAGGCGCTCACTACTTTCGTAGCTACGGAATTAATTTCACGCCTTCCACGGTATACGGGTATGACGTCATTAGCCAATAACGGGCGTTAAAAGTCACTCGTAAATTCGTGTTTTTAAAACATACATTTATAAATGAAACAAAAATTTTTGATCATTGTGTTTTATATCGTTGGAATTGTAAAAATATACTTTAAATATTTATAGCGTTTTCAAGGATATTCATGCTATCGGGAAGAACCCTATTACGGAAACAATGTTTTTCTTCATATTTTTATTTAAGGAGCTTTCGTTCCTAATGTAGCGTTTTAAGCGAAAAATATTTTAATATTGAGGCTGGTTGGTAAAGCCTATGCAGTTTACACGACGACTTTTACGTATAGAGATTGGATCGGATACCTGCGTATCTAAACTAGGCCTAATACAGTCCAATCAAATAGAATATTAGGGAATGCCGATTTACGCTCCATAAAATATATAAAGCCTCACAAATGTCGTTAATTTACCAAGACGTGTAGACTTTATCATGATTTCATTTTAATGAAGCGGTGCTTGGTATGATTGATGGGGCATTACTTTAAATTTGACATTTACGTCAGATTTTTCACTCAAAGGTAAATTAACATAATTTATTGTTGATCGTATAATAAATTATAACACGTCCATTTTAGCGCTTTTTAACGTCAAATTATAATGTCGGTTAGCACTTTAGTGCTATATAAAGTAATGCACATTATTAAATTTTTACACTTCATCCATATATGATATTTACTTGAATCGCTAGATAATTTTAATATAAAAGCCGCATATAAACTTAAAATGAAATGTTTTTAAACACAAAAATAAATCTTAGAAGAAAGTTTCGGCTGGGTAGGCCATATACTACGTATGCCTCCCGAGAGCCTTAACCATGTTTGCCTATTTTACAAGGCATCAGGCTCTCGGCGTTCTGGACGTCCTCTGTTGACAATCCGTCGGCAGTTTGCGTCAGAACTGCGGGACGTGGACCTCACTTTAGAGGATGCGCGGGAACTGGCGCCGATCTCTTGGCTTGGAGGCATTTGTGGAATCCATATGCTCCACATAGGGAGCGGATATGATATTTATAAATAAAAATTGGACTATAATTATTAAAAAAGTTCGATTTTATTTATTTAAAAAGTTCGCAATGCTTATCGCAAAGACTTGACCAAGTTAGTATTGACATGTATCAAAAATATCTACAAAAAATAAACTTTATTTGTTGGGACTGCAAATTGAATAAACATAGATTTTAACTCGGAATAACATTTTGGTGGTTTGCTTTATTCTGAATTTTGTTTACTAATCACCTCTGGGAGGCGTTGGTTGTTGAAAGTGTAGTGTCAAAACATCGATGAAATATTTGTTATCGTCGTAGAAAAATAAATATTGAAAATGAAAACATTCTGACTTGATTCTCTCATCGACATTTTATTGTTTGAAAACAGAAAATCAACAGAAAAAGTTATTTTACGTAAATTTTATAAAAAGCGCACACACTTCTTTTAAATTTGTTTTCAATTTATAAGAACAAATTATCCTAAAATAAATTTCCCATTCCGAAGATGAATAAAATAATTTTTAATTTTCTCTAATTATCGCTGCCAGATAACTTTTTGAGAACAAAAAGTAACTTTATTAAAAACAAAAAGTAACTTTTTGAGAACAAAAAGTTATCAAAAGTTATTTAGACTTTTATTTAATACCTATAACAGGTAGTATGAAAAAGTAGACATTTATTTGAAAATATTATGTTTTTACTGCGTTATCTAATTTTTAGGAACTTTTGCATATACTATAAAAAAAAGCTGACAGAACTTCCTCTCTGGCAGCTTTTTTCAAAAACTCTATTAGAGAGAATGAAACGTTATAATCTCAGAAATTCAAATACATTTTTAAAAATATTGAAATATTTATAGCCTTTTTGGTTTAAAACAATAAATTGATATAAATTAACATTATTCGTTAAAATAATATTTATCTTTGAAAAACTTAAGTTTTAACTTCGCCGTATTTCAATACCTAGATGAACTTTATGTAAATATTTATGTCTTTGACATTCGCACACTACTGTCATATCCGTAGATGTTTTAAACTAAATGAATGTATCGTTACTTTTCGTTGAATTAATGTTGTGGTGTAAAAATTATAATTTTATCTTGTATAAATATGTAAAACGTGTAAATATTTCATATTTTTCATATTCCATGGCGCCAGACTAAGAAAACACTACCAAATATATATTATAAGAACTGCAATCTCAGTAGAAATTACCAATTCTAAATAAAAACTTAACCGTAACTATTGCTCACATAAATTTGATAGCGAATTTTATGGCCAATGTTGAATTTATATTCAGAAAACGAAAACGTTTACGTTTCGTCGACATTTTGCGACTATGAAATCTTCAATTTGGTCGTAAAAATAAAAATATCACCCAAAGATTGACGTGATTTTATCATTTTTCTCTAATCTGTTTTTTATCACCGTGCTCTTTTCCGCATTCAACTTTATTTTGAGTTTAACGAATAATATTATTTTTAGTGCCAAGGTTTCGCAAAATAGTAAATATGACACTACTTGTGATTTAAAGTAGTTTCGACTCATAATTTAATCACGGGCTTTATAATCTGATTTTCCTATCTAAAAATTGTGTGTTTCATTTCAATATTTGTTTTAAGAAAACTCTTTTAAAGTGGCAATCTCAACAAAAACACAACTTGTTATGTTTAGTCAGTGCATAAACCGACCATTCTCAAGTGAGAATGTATCACTTGTCAAAGCAAAACTACTGCAGTTTTTAAAAATCTAAATAATAATAGTATTATGTAGTTTTTAGTATTCATCAAGTTATATTTTCTTATATAAATTAGAACATGTGTATCTTTTTGCTGTTGAAAATGAAGACATTTTATTCCGATCTTTGTGCAGTAGGTACTATATCTAAGTATATATATTTTTTTTATTTTTGAAGTTATACTTCTTTGCGCCCGTTAGACACTTTGGGGTGGGATGTTGGTCGAGAAACCCCGTCACGCTGATTTTTAAGAGAAAGTGGTGCTTAAGAGAAAATGGCGCCACAGTCACTGATGCTTGTATTGGTCTGACTTTGACAGTTGTCATTTCTTTTGTTTATTTACTTCTTACGCGTCATTTTAGCGAATTATCTTTTTAGAAAATACGCTATTGCAATGGCTTCGGTTTTTCTCCATGACTTAAAGATGAAAGAATGATTATAGAAGAAATAACTGATAATGATAATATAGGTGTATAATATAATAATGAAGTCACGTATAATATATTGAATATAAATATATTGAATAATATTGAAAAATGTCTTATATTTCATTTATATATCCTGTCTGTTTGTGTGCGTGAGTGGGTGTATGAGAATGGCCAAAGAAGTATAACTTCCACCGTGTGGTCCGACGCACACCGATTTTTTTTTAATTTTACAACTTTTGAGTTAGTGTAAAACATACCATTTCTGACTAAATTTGATTACTCTGGTTCAAACACAAACATTTCAATTTGCTTTCTAGGAATACTAAAAGTTAAATTAATATAGTTATCCAGTCCAGGTTTAATGCGTATTACGTGATAAACGTATGAATGAGCGTTAAATCCTACACAAGCATATCGCACCATGAATACTTACGGCACTAACTCAAAAAAGTCTTCATCATCATCATCATACCATATCCGCTCCCTATGTGAAGCATATGGATTCCAAACTGCCTCCAGGCCAAACGATCGGCCGCCAGCTCTTTTGCATCCTCCCGTAGCTCTGACGCAAACTGCCGGCGAATCGAAATGAATGGAACAGTATTAAAGCTGTCTGGAGATCGGATGTTTACTCGGTTATAACAAAATTCCGCCTTTATAACGACTGCATCACACCTGTTCTCCTTTATGGCTGCGAATCATGTCACCTAACCAGGGCCCAAATAGCAGACTTCTGAGTTTTGAGAATAGGTGTTTTAGAAGAAAATTAGGTGTGCAGTGGTTTGACTTTGTAAAGAACACAGAGGTGAGGCAACGGACACAGCGACCCTTGGTGTCTTCTGTCATCCCGCGAAGGCGTTTCGGCTGGATAGGCATATACTTTTTTTTCATATATAGTTCTTATACAGTTCATTTTTCATATATAGTTTCAATTACTTAAAATTTCCCGAGCCGTTAAATTCAGTCTTTAAAGCGCCCTTAAGGTATATTTACACGAAAATGGCGCTATATAAATTATCCATAATAATAATATGCCTGCCTTAACCATGTTTGCCTATTTTACAAGGCATCAGGTTCTCGATGTCCTGGACGCCCACTGTTGACAAAAAAGTCAACTTTTGGGAAATCGCAAAAATGTGATTATGATTTCGTAACTTGATGATTAAAATTTTAATATCTCAACACAGAAAAGAGGTAGAAACACGTTAATTAGACAAAAACGTGGCGGTCGATGTGAGCTATAACGTGGTATTCTCAGCTCATTTGCGAAAATCTAGAACTTGTGCAGTATTGTATTAATGGTGCGATATCTCACCACTACTTAGGTAGGTACTTATATTATCTTTCTGTCCGTCCCTTTCAAATTAGCATTGGCCTTATTTCAGTAACAAAGAACTCTCCTATAAGAGCTGCAAGAATAATATATAACTGACGCTTAAAGCGCTAATTTAAGTTACGAAATAGCGCTTTATGGCGACCGAGGATACGGGAAAATTTTCCGCACCATAAATTCAAGCCTTGCCATCGGACACAGACTCAATTATGATTTTGTAGTTTGGAGCTTACGTGACCTAAGCATTACTTTTAAGGATCGATGAAATCATTACTTGATTTTAGAAGCATCATTAGGTAATGTAATTAGTATTGGTAGTGTCATACTTGACAATTTCGTAAACCAAATGTTATAATATTATTTATATCAAACTTATTTTCTCATTAGGAATTTCCAGTGTCCTTCTCAATTCTAAACGGTCAACGCGCCACAAATACAATTGTTTTATTACATTTACAAAAAAAAGATATTACAAATGTTAAAACTATCTTGATTTGTAGTTTTCAAAGGACGGTTGTCGTTTTAGCATATACGAGTATTTTATAGTGCAAATAATTAACATTTATTTACTTTTTAAAATGGTAAGAATCTTTTTTCATTTGAGAGGAATATTATATACTATTACATGGACCATTACTCTTTGTCAAATCGTATCCCAATCTCCCCTTAACAATCTGAACTCTAATTTTCGATAAGAGTTTAGAAGTCTGCTTATTCAGGACATAATGTATGTACATTGAATCTAGAATTTATACTACTACTACTTTCCCTTATCCGCACCCAATGGTGCATAGGGCACTGCATTGATACACCAAGTGCATTGTATATTGATTGTTTTATTTATATGAAGGTAAGATGATCAATCTTACGCTCCAGTACCAAGGTATCTCGCATGAAATATTAATATTAAAATCACATTTATGAAGAGTTTATACTAGTAGTAAGTTAAAATATTCTCGGGAAGGTATAGTTAAGGTTAAGAAAGCTCCTGACGTCATTGCGACCTGTACAGATGTATTGCTTTTAATAGACCCGGGTGCATTAGAGTGTAAGCTTCCATTTAATATTAAGAACCGGGTTATTTGGTGGGGAGAGAGTGCTATTACATAATAATATGGCCTGATCAATGGAACTCCAAAGCTGAGGCTTTCTTTCTGATACGTATAGACTATAGACCATCGAAATCGTACAGGATTTGTCTGGCTGTCACGTCTATACTGTAAACCTTCCGCTAGAAGGTTCTGGGATTTTATGCTGGACTAAAAGTTGCATGCGACATTTTCGGTGTGGCGAATGATCTACGGTTAAAAATCACTCGTCGCATACGACTTTCAGTCCAGTACAAGGCCCCTGTAGCTCAAGCACAGATAACTATCGACGTAGTTAAAAGCGTGCTATTCACGTGCTATTGCTAACGATTTGAGCGATCCCAATGACATAACGTTTAATACCGCGAGCATTGACGATCTGATCCGAGCGGAGCCGAGCGGAGCCGAGCGGAGCCGAGCGGAGCCGAACTAGGCTATATATCGCGGCCTTATGTCAAATGTCAAATCATCGCGCTTGTCGGATTTTTTATTATTTCGAATGCTTTTCTCAATATTGGCTTGCCGAAAACCGGCTAAATTATAATAAAGATTGAATGAAGATTTGTGCGAATAAGATATACTCGGGAAATGGCTCGCGACTAGTATGTGCTCGTTTAATAATCCCGATCGATAACTTTTAACACGTGTTCCATTGTGATCGCGAAAACGTTAAACATCCATGGGTAAGAAATCGTTATCACGTCGCTTATTACCGAGTCGGTACTGATCTGTGATCGAGCAACTGGTAGGCCAACTCGAGTTCCATAATCTACTTATAGTTTAAACAAACATAAAGTACTTTTTATTTATGCATACATAAAATTCCATAAACGGGTGCTATCATGCTGAGAAAATATCGTCATTGATACGGCACATCTCAATTTTAATACAAATATTTTCTTACGACGTCGTAAAAAAAAAATGTTTTATAGGATAGGTATACGATTATTACCTACATAAATTAAAATATATTCTAAAATCTACATACCTATGATTGACCTTACCTTATGGGTACCTAGTATTGGAAGGAAACTACTGATATGACCAACCTAATATTGTTATCAATGGAAAAATACTACTTCAACTCTCCCTTATCCGCACCCAATGGTGCATAGTATACCAAGTGCAGTGAAACTTGATATTTTTTTTACATGAAGGCAAGGTGATCAGTCTTACGCTTCAGCGCCAGTCCAAGGTGGCACATATTATTTTTGAAAAATACGTGAAAATCACATTGAAATAAATATTTCATAACGACCCCAATCAGGAATCGAACCCGTGACCTCGCGCATGGCAGCCAAAAGCGCTACAGCCACGCCACGAGGAGGACAAATATGGATAAACATACTCGACATTTAAAAAAATTGTGCGTAAAAACAGTTAGTTTGATAAAATTAAGCTTAGGAAAAATTAAGCTTCTTATACTAAAAGAGCTTTCAATGACGTCTTAAATAGATTTACCTGTCTTGATAATATATAGCATATTTTTTCATTTTATAAATTTATATTGCCAAAATTTCTATTTATTAATTCTTAAATATTGTAATCGTATTTTTAATCGCCTGGAGGCAGTTTGTGGATTCCATAGGTATGATGATGATTTTTTGCAGGATAACGAATAAATTAATGGAATTGTTTTCTCCGTGTTGATAGCATTTCGTCGTTTATAATATATTATGGTTATACAGAGAGAAGGTTTTATTAGAGGAATTTGGAGCAGAATTTCGCTGCCGTACTAAGCCCAGAATTTGTTTGTCAATATTTGGGTCCCTCATATTGCGCCCATAAGCCGTAACTTAGTAGTTGGCTTATTGAGTGATCCGGCCCTGTTTACTCTGTAACCCATTTTAAATTTTGTTGACTCCATTGACGGAATGAGATTTATGTGCCCAATTTTAAATATTTTTTAATGACTAATGAGAAAAAAATGTATGCATACCTATCCTAAAATTTACTTCAAAAGACTAGAGCTTATGCAGTATTTATTAATGCACTACAAATTTAAATACAAATAATTTTTAGTCTAGTTATGATGAAGTCTAGCATAGGATGAATCTTCAAAAGAAAAATTTTTTTTTATGAAAAAATACATAAAATCACATATACATAAGAAAAATTAAACAAAAATCCCGCGGTGCGGCATAGCTTGTTTATGGGTTTAAGAATGTCAATGTGAATGTGTTCACACTCTTTCAA
This sequence comes from Micrasema minimum, assembly GCA_022494985.1. Classification (NCBI taxonomy): domain Eukaryota; kingdom Metazoa; phylum Arthropoda; class Insecta; order Trichoptera; family Brachycentridae; genus Micrasema; species Micrasema minimum. The sequence goes on along the minus strand of JAGVSP010000039.1, from coordinate 18,453 downwards.
GCAGCATGCACGAGGCAAAAGAGTAAAAGATAATTAAAAAACTATAATATATTATATTTGATATATTTATTACAAGAAGAAGAAAAAAGAAGGGAAACAATTATAAAATTCAAAATAAAAAATACACGGAGATTATTATCTTTATCTAATACATTTTAATTATTCTGTTTCCATCTAACAAGTTGAGATTAAGTCAATTGACTCAATCTTCTTGGGACTAGGATATGACAAAGAACGGAAGAAAATAGTCTATCAATGTAAAATAAACATCATTGGAATCAAATCTAGTTTCTCTCGATACTTATAACGTGAACACCGAACCTATGTAGCATGTGAGTCAACAACTCTACCAGAAAACAGTAGCTGTTAGCTGTTACGAACGAACAATAGAGATCGCTTTCGTCGGGCTTCGAATACACCTAATATGCCTTGTAAATACTGCCTGATGTGTTCGAATATTTAGAGTCAAGTAGTCAAAGAAAAGTGAAACTCTTTCTTCCTCTTTTGCCTATATCCGCACTCAATAGTGCAAACGGAACTGTATATGTATAGTTGTATAGGCTCACCAAGTGCAGTGTATAATACTATTAATAATATTTGTATAATGTTTAATCAAAAAGGTGTTTGTCGGAATGTTGAAATTAGAGCAGAATGCAAGGGCTGAGATAAGCATTATCGACAAAATTAAGAAAGGTCTTTACCGATGGTTCGGTCATGTAGAGCGAATGGATGATGAAAGAACGGCTAAAAAATATATGAACGACGGTGCCTGGATGTAGAAGTCGAGGAAGGCCGAGAAAGACATGGCATGATCAAGTAAACAAGTGCTTGAAAGTGGGCATGTAAGATGTCGGAATAAATCGACGTGCGTGCATGAGATGATGTATGAATGTGGAGGAAGCAGATATGTATGCCAGGACGAGTCGGATGTGGCGTTCTATTCTCTCTGCCTACCCCTTCGGAGGAAATTGGTTCCGTGATGGTTAGTTAGTTATACTATTTTATACTACGAGTCACACATGAAAATACAATATTTCTTTTACGTTTTTTGTTCTTGGAGGTACGAGTTACTAAATGGGTCAACACGCAATTAATAATTCTATACAAAGATTATCTTACTATATTTTATACTTCGTTTCAACTTACAAGTCATTTGTACGGGATTCTCTTTGTAATATGCATAGGAATTGTGTATGGTGACTTTATTTTTTACTTTGGATTCGATGGGGTGCTTTTGAAAAGGGTTCAAAAAGGGGGTTTTGGGGGGGTTTTTCTATTAAATTTTTTTAAAAAAAATTCCCCTTTAAATTCTTTTAAAAAAAAATTCTTTTTTCCCTAGGAAAAAAAAAGTTTTTTTTGGAAAAAAAAGAAAAAATAAAAAATTTTCCCTTTTTTAGAAAAAAAAATTTTTGGAAATTTAAATTTGCTTCGTTTTTTTTAAAAACTTTAAATTTTTTACTAAAAACCCTTTGTTATTTATTTAAAAACTTTAAAATGGGTAAATTAAAAAATTTTTTGAAAATTTAAAACAGGAAATTTCGGTTAAAAACTTTGTTGTGGATGTGGGCCCTAATGTTAATTAAAGGGGAAAAAAGGGGAAAAACCCGGGGAAAAAAAAGAAGGCACTTGGTTTCATACCCAAAAAAATTTAAAAAAGGGGTTGAAAATTTTTATTTTTTGTTTAAAAAAGGGAAGGCCGGAAAAAAAATGCAACGGTTTAAAATTTAAATTGCAAAAAAAAATTTGGGGTGGGGTGATGGAGTGTAGAAAACAGCAAGGGAGTTTTTCCCGGCAATTTTGGGAAATTTTTCCCCCTTTCCCCTTTTAGGGAAAGGGTTATGGGTTGTTAAAGTTTTTTTAAGCAAAACCAATTTTTTAAAAATGAAAAAGGGGTTTAAATTAAAAAAAAAACAAACAAAAAAATTTTTTTAAAGGGGGTTTTTTTTAATTTTTGGGGGTTCAAAAACTTTTTAAAACCTTCCATTAAAACCCCAAAAATTTAATTAAGGGTTTTTTGAAAAATATTTTTTTTTTTTCCCGGGATTTTTGAGTTCCCAAAAAAAAAAACCCCTTGTATTTAATCCCCATTTAATAAAAAAACGTACTTTTTTTTTTTAATTTTTTATTTTTATCTTTTTTTATTAAAAATTTTTTCCCCATTCACCTTTTTTTTCCCAAAAGTAAAAGGGGATCACGGGGGAAACCATTTTTGGGGTTGGGGGGGAGGGGGAAACCAAGCTTTCTAAATTTTGGGAATTTTTTTGGGGCTTTTTTTTTTTTATTTTAGAAATTTTTTTTTTTTTGAAAAGGGTTTTTTAACTTTTAATTAAATTTTTTTTTTTGTTTAAATCTAAAAAAATACCTTTTATTTTGATTTTTATTTTTGCCCTTTTAAAATTAAAATTATTTACAAATTTGAAAAATGAAAAATTTTTTAATTTAAAAAAATTTTTTGTTTTAATTTTTTAAAAATAATTTTTGGGGGTAAATTATTTTTTGCGGGCATTAAGAAATTTTTCCCTGTTAAAAAAGGGGACCACAAGCTAAATTTTTAAAAAAAATTAACCAAATTAAAATTTTTTTAATCCTTAAATTTTAAAAAATTTTAAAATTAATTTTTTTTTTTTCCAAAGAAAAAGAAAAAAAATAAAAAGTTTTTTAAAAAAAAAAAAAAAAACTTTTTTTTTTAGAAAAAAAAAAGTTCTAATCTGAGCAAGAAAAAAAAAGCTTTCAAAAGTACTGTGGCGATACCGCCCGCCATACGTCGCACTCCGACAGGAGCTGAACTAGGAGCCGAAAAGCCGGTACGCGACCGATCGCAGCCGAACGCGCTTTGAGAAACTCTTGAACTACGTTTCCGATTGCACGCACTTCTTGCTCGGAGAATTTGCCGATTCATTCCCTCGATTTTTACAACTTGTTATAACTTATATTTTCTTGTTTATTTTTAAGCACCTTGCATTCTTCGTAGTTTTAAGTAGTTAAGTTTTTAATTGTGTTTCATTATAGTGCCAATAAAATGTTCGAAAACTGTAAGTAACTCTTATCTCTTTATGTGCACCTTACATCCTCTTTACTTTAGAGATTTATAGAGCGTGAGACATGAGATAAAACTGTTTCAATTAGTGACGTACGCTGATGGGTAGTCAAACCGACACAGTCCACCAACGTACCAACCCACTAAAGTACCGTAGATTAAGTAAAATTGCAAAAATTAAAAGGAAAATTGGATTTTGGCTTTACTTGTTGTTTTAATTATGGATATTATTAATTTCACGAAACAAATTATATTTGATATCAATTTATTCTTAAGTTTATGCTCCTTTTCAATTTTCTCGAAAGCTATAGGTCAAATAAATAAAAAAAAATACAAAATTGACTCCAAATATGACGTAGATTCACTGGTTTCCCGCTTGTACATCGTGTTTTTTTACACGGTGTATATGTAGTTGTTAGGTAGATATTTTAGTATCTACTCAATATTATGTACTAAAATACGCTTTGAAAGTATGTAATCTATGTGATGTGAGCTTTTTATGTATTTGGTATGATTGCTATTTAACCTATGATTTAACAAATAATATTTTTTGACATCCTCGTATTTTCGCAGCCCTAAAGATTAACCTAGGTTTCCAGAGCTGGGCCGTGCAGTAATAGAATACTTAGCGATCCATTGACTATTGAATTATGCAAATGGCTTCCATTACGCGCAGCCTGCTGTCCCCTCGTGTCCCACACACCCCAATAACTATGATAAATAGTGAACGAACAATCGCCGATCATCGATCGATAAAAGCGGTTTATTTGTCATTTCAGAGGCGTACCGAGGCTAGAAATAATGTGTTTTTCGCTGAGGAAATCCACTGCAACCCGGAATTGAATTTTAAAAATGCTTTCGTTTAGACGCGAATATTAAAAATTTTTTGAGTGAGATGAAATATCCCAAAAACGCACGCAAAAATAAATAAAAAAAATGTTGAAAAATAGCATTCATTTCAAAATCTTAAACAATGACGTCACTCCTTGTATCTTAGTGTAGTGTTTCCTGTTTCCGTTTTTAAACCCTGGCATTTTAATATGGAATACAATCTGAATACAATCTTCTATCGCAAAACAAGATGGCCGCCATTCAGTCTCCCTAGAACAGCTGTTGTATAACTGACAGTTGAGTTGACGGTATATTATCTGTGCTCCGGCCGTCCATTTTGCATAGATTTTTGACAGTTTTGTTACTGGCTGGAGAAATACCACCTACCCGCTACCGCCGCCGCGCGCCGTTAGCCATCTCTTTTATGACGTCACTCATGCAAAAATGACGCACTTAGTATATAGTAGTATTTGGCGCGGTATTTTAAATGTGCAACTTTAAAAAATCGTATCTTCGTCAATAACGTATAAAAAAATTTGAATATTTTTTTTTTGCTTAGTTAAATAGTACGTTTATAGAAAAAAAAACTTCAGAAAACAGTGGATTCCCTCCCTCATTATTACACGGGACCAAGTTAGCAGCGCTTGCGAAAATGTGGCTGCAAAATAGGGTTTTTTTTTTTTTACGGAAAAGTAAGATAGTACCTTCCCCGCGGATTTTATTGGATTTTTATTGGAATATTATATCATCTGAAACAAAGGAATACCAATGGAATATAATTCTACAAAACCTTTTTACAAAATACGAAATATGAAATTCGATCGGCTTTTCTCAATTTCACAATCTATTCAAGTCCTTGGAGATATTTCTTTGATGTTGATGTTAAATTTCAATATTATCATAGGAAGGAAAATTTTATAAATGCTAACTTATTTTAAAAACGAATAAGGATTTTCATTTTTAGTTGGTACCCATTTGTACAGTAAGAAAAACATTTAGCAAATTAAGGCTGCACCTTCACTCACATACGAGTGGAGGTTGTTGTTAAAAATATTTAAAAAAGCCTGCACCTAAGTCCAGCGTTAGAAATTATGGCGTTTTTTGAAAATGGTATTTCAGATGTATTCCTTGCCACTAGCATTGGAATTTTTTGTCATAATATATACTTAAAACGAATATATTTTCTAAGGAACTTGGGAAATCCTGAGACAGATATTTTTTAAACGTATGAATTATGTGGGGGAAAACTTCCTCATTTTTAGAATTTTTTTATTATGAAAAAAGGCGGCAGCAAAATTAAAATAATTACATATTCAATTCCACAGAATAAAACGTGTTAGTTTTTATCTTATTTTCCGGTACAAAAAATAAGAACCCCTTTTTGCAGCCACATTGTGTACAGGGCAATTTTCTGGCCTCCTGGTATGCCTTTAAATATTCAATAATATTTCATTGTGTAATAGTATAATGCTTCGGCCAAGTTATACAGAATGAATAATGGTTATATGAATGAGAACAATAATGATTATTCGCTGGTAATCATGAAGAACAATAGACGAACAGAAGGCCGTGGACATTTCAAGAAGAGAACAAAATGTCGCAGAAGACCAGAAGCCAATGTAACTTTCTGGACTTGAATTTCTTAAAAAGTCTTTTCGTACTTTTGGCCTTAATTTTTTTTTAAATGCTTTATTATTACACATTAATGAACAAAATGATATAGCTTTGTAAAATTTTTGGTATCGGAAAATCTGTAACAGCTGAATTATTATACTGAGGGTTTTTGGAACTACGGATTTTTTAATTACGTAGTTTTAACATTTTTGCACATTATTATTATAAATAGCCTTGGAAAATCAAGTGCCTACTTAAACCAATCAATGATTAGTCATATACCTTGCCAATTCTGTACTCCATTCTCCATTACTTTTTTTAAAAAAATCTTAAGTTTCGTAATGCATGATGTAGATATACCCTAAATTTACTTAGCTTAAAAGGTTCGACGGTCACGTGACCCACGGCCGATTCTCCATACTATAATGTTCTTCGTTTTTCTCCCTGGATTTATCAATTATTTATTAATATTTTTAGATATCGAGCAGAAGCGTGATTGTATGGTCTTATTTAAAAAATATATATTTTTCGAAAATGTATTTATCGAGGAGATAATATTTAAAAAACATTGCAATACTAACACGCTTCTACGTCGTAACTAAAACGTGTAAAAAAATCATTGCTCTAGTGCTAAATTCCAGGGTGAAAATAAAAGATTATGATCGGGTGGAAAAACGGCCACGGGTCACGTGACCACCAATCCTTTTAAAGACCTCAATATATCATAATTTAATATCATGGTATCTTTACACATACTATTTAAATATGTTTGGCGAAGTTGATTTGATTCATGTGACTTAAATTCGCATGCAAATAAATCTGTTTGCGTTTATCGTGATGTATGAAGAATCCGTTTGCATGAAGATTTCATTTAATTTGTAGCTGAAGTTGTTGTGTGTGATGTTTGTAATAAATCCAGAGGTCAAACATATCTCATCCATGACGTCAACACTAACAGAGGTAAGATTTATTCTCAAATTATCTATACACAACTCTTCAAACTTGTCCATAAATTGTTTATGAAATGGCCATTTTTTGCAACTCAAGGTCATGAGGATTAAATGTAAATAATCACACCTGTAATTTTTAAATATAAACGATACTATGGAATCAACTTCAAATGCTATAAAAGAAACCGAAATAGTCACTTCTGTTAAAACCAGGCTGGAAAAACATTTCCAATCTCTTCCTTAAATTTTATTCTTGCTTTTACCTCCCTTCTATCCTAGGCAGATATTGAGTGTGATAATATGTGTATGTATGTATTAAGAGTGTTTTTTCTGTATACCTGCACTTTCAATTTTATTGGTTGCTTAGAAATTGCCAACAAGGCAATAAACCGCCAATGAACACCACTGCATGTACAAAAAAATATTTATCTCCTTCAACAAATAAAATATATTAAAAAAATAAGATAATGCAAACACGCATCTGGTCGATATCTGAAATGTGTGAAAAAATCATTGCTCTAATGTTAAATTCCGGGGAAAAAATCGAGGAATATGTTTGTATGGGAAGCGGCCGCGAGTCATGCGGTGGAGTATGCTCTTAAAACTAGTCGTTTTAATGACAGTTTCGTGCATTCGAAATCAATAAAGCAAAAATAAAATTATTTGACAATTTATTCAAAAATTTTACTTTCTATTGCAGTTTTGCGTTAAACAGAAAAAATATTTTTATTTATTTATTTTATTAAAGTACATATACTTACATATAAAATATTACATTTTATCGCCTAACTAGGCTCTAGGCCCGTTTTAAGGAGAGTAAATATATAATGGACATACTTTTTTTCTTTTTTTTATTACAAAATTTTAGAAACAATACATAAATAAAATACAATTACAACTAATACATATTACCTAGTCTATTAAGAAAAATTATGACAAGTTAAATTAATTTTTATGTATTACGAAAATTAATAAATCGTGTAATTAATGTAATCGACGCGACGCGAGGCCGCGCGCCGACGCGACGCGACGGTTTAAATTCTGGGTGACCTGTTTATTTCTCTAGGAAATGTTTATAGTAAATAGAATTTTGAAAAGAAACTGCAAAATACTTGATTTCAAAAACATGATATTTAACTAGAATTGATCATCGAGCACTGTGCTAATGAACACTTCATTTCTGTAAAGAGCTTTTCAAGATATTTCAAGCCATCCAGCTGCTTGACTAAAGAGATACTTTTCCAAAAATACAAAGTGAATCCATGCCCCAGGTAAAAATATATTTTACATATTTTATTTTACAAACTGAAGTGGGTTTAAAATACACAAACGATATCTTTTTGTTATTTGGTGCGCTGTAATCACATTTGACCCTTTCGGAAACTTTTTATATCCCACGACATTTGACCTTTAGCAAGAGAAAAAACAGATTGATTCCTGAGTAAAGGGCTATTTGACTTTTGTTTAGATACAAAACCCTACTTTTTGTCAAAATTCGTGCTATATCCAAGGATAAAAACTTGGTATTTATTTAAATATAGTTCTTTGTAGTATTGTAACCTCAGGTGCTTCGTACATCACCTCTCCTATTTAAGTGAAATATAACCTGAAAACAAAGAAATTACAATTTAACGTCATGTGTGTATTTTGAGGTTTACTTATTCCATTTACCAGACATAAATTTGCGTTGTAAATTTTCGTTCTTCGGTTCTGGCAACGTCGTTTATCGTAAGGAGTTTAGCTAATAAATCTATCGTGATCTAATTGACACAAGTGTAATAAATTATTATGTAAATAACTGTAGTATTCGTGTCATCGCCTCGACAAAATAAGCAAAAGAAAAATGGTTTTCCAAGAACATCAGGAAGGGAGTTGTGGACATGATTATGAGAAAATTTAATTCTTAGAAAACTTTGACTCTTTCCTTCATTAAGTATCAATGGTTCAGAAAATATTTAAGATTTAATCAACAAAACATCTGTTCTTTTCAATATTTATTATTGAATATTTCGATCACTTAACAAAAACGAAATTTCTAATCAGTGGAAGTAACTTCCTTGAAAAGCAAAATCGTTTATCTCCACAATGAGCACCTTTTCAGCATTGAAAACAAAACAAATCTGACCTTTAATTTCTCATTTCCTTTCAAGAACATAGACCAATACACTAATGGTACTCAAGCCATTACTACAATTATTGTATTCATAAATTACACGCTCGACAAAAATATTTCTAAAATAGCGTTCGTTCTTAAGTTGAGATCTGCGTATTTTATAATCAGTAAATGTTATCTTAATTGATGGATGAAAAATCTTGGTTTCAATGAAAACGTTCATCAATTCGTTGCTCAACATACGATAAATATATATTACGTATGGGTTGTTTCGGGTGTTCACTAGTGCACACATGCAATTTGCATGTATGCAAATCATGAGATCAGCACTCGTAGAATTCAATTAGGATTCCTCTCGAGTCTAGAATACTCTAAAGAAAACATCAGATTCTATGATTTAATCAAATCCTTTAATCGATGCCAGGCTTTTAAAGAATATTGAACATATTATAAAGGTATTTTTATGCATATCCATTATATTGTCAATTGTTGCACTTTAACCTGATATTCTTACGTTAAAACATGTTGTGTACATACCAACTACTACCACTGCTTTCCCTTATCCGCACCCAATGGTGCATAGGGCACTGCATCGGTACACCGATTTCAGTGTATCTTTATCATTTTATTACATGAAGTTAAGACGATCAGTCATACGCTTCAGTGCTACTCCAAGATATCACTCATGAAATATTAATATGAAAATCACATGTAAATAAAAATTTCATGTTGACCCCTACGGGAATCGAACCCGCGACTTCATGTATGGTAGCCAAATGCGCTACCACTATGTAACGAGGCGGACAACCTACTACTGTCTAGATTTAATCCGGTGCTTAATGAATAAAAATTTTGCAAAAAGAAATATATTGATTTGATTACAAAATCTGTTGTTTGCAAATAATTATTGAATTTTGTTTATCAATTGAAGAATTTTGACTTTTGTTCATCCATCGTTGAGTATAACGATTACTATTTGTATGCCGAATTGTTCTCTATTTGTTTATTTCCTGTATGCAAAATGTAGGTTATGTATAATAAAAAAAAACTATAATTGTATTTCAAATTTATAATATTTATATCTTCTGCCCTAAAACGGATTGTACCTAGTTAGACAGTAATTTGCGTAATGTTTATAAGTTGAATGAATAAATAAAAAAATTTAGTGTTCCAATTTTCGACCATTGTGATAAAAAAATAAAGATTTTTATTAATTAAACTTCTTTAATTTCCGAAGAGTTTTCACCTGAAACGACCGACTTAATTAGTTTTCACAACAAATGATTTAACACAATACAGGTTGACTGCTGCGGTTGATAAGAACATGTGTTAATAAACAAGAAGTTAGCACACTGATAGACATACAAGGATACACCGACCTACATACATACATTTCATATTATGTGAGCAGTTATTTATATTGAATTCAATACAGCTAGGAAAATACGCTTCTGCTTTAAACGCGCATTTAAATACTACATAATATAATGTTATGATGAAACAGTAATGAGTTTTCCATAAATACCTACTCTAAACTAACAATATTAGCATAAAATAAAAAGTGATTACTGTGGCAAGTGAGATAACAAACTTATCGTAATTTCCGTTGACAGCTACCTTCAAATAAATAAAAGCTTAACATATATGTTTACACGTACAGCTAAGTTTTAACGTTAAATTATAATGAAAACTGTTCTGAAAATACAATGCGAATAACCTTAGTATAAAAATATACTCAGTTCAAATACAAAAAAGTAACAGTAAAAAGCATTCAAAATAGGTACGATAATATATTTTAAAACAATCAACTTTTAGCCAATTGAAATCTGCTGAATTCAAATTTGAGTTGTTACTGTTAAATGAAAGTGCAATATTTTTACTTATAATCGTGATAAATGGGTGCTAGTGGTGCAGTAAAATGCTATCGGGGCTAGAGTCAATGTAATCAGCAATAAAAAAGGATGAAAATGGAATTATAATGCATAAATATCCATAAATACCAGGGGAAATATGGCGTCCGCCGTAAAGTTTTCACACTTCCCGCTCAAAGTAATGAAATTACATTTCCAACAGGAAAAATAAAGTCGGTAAAGTGATGCTTCCAATAGCCCTATAATGTAGCTAGACTACAACCTACGACCCGTGCCATGCTAAAAAGGTAATTCGTGATGAGATATACCTGGTCGAGATTGTACCTCGGTGAAAATTCAATTAGAGCTGTTATTTGCTTGGCAACATATTGCGTTGACGGTTTTTAACGGCCGGACCGAATGTAATTGAAAATTAGCATGCAAATTCAAAATGGCGCTGTAGACCTTAACACGACAAACCGAGAAGATTAAGGAGCGAAGGAACATTTTCATTTATAATATGCGACATCATCGTTAGTTTATATTGAGTTACAAACTTAATATGAGTGTTTATTTCGCTAATTAAAAATTGTAGAGAATTATGACGCGGTGTGTTTTGTGATGTCCCATAAGAGAGGAATAGCATTTTGTGAATACAATAGAAATAGTAAAAAAATAGAAACAGTAGTTTTTTTTAATACAAAATGTGCGCATTATACAAAATCGTAATTAGGATTCGTTTTGGTTATGCAAGACGTCAAACCATTTAATGCATAGTAGTGGGTAAATACGAGAACGTAGAACAATAAAACTGAGTGATATTTAAGTAATTTACGTTGTACTAGCGGCTTATCGTTTAAGAGAACGTAGTTCTTTGTAAATCCATGAAGTGCCCTATGCACTACTGGATGTAGTTAAGAAAAAAGTGGTATTGGAAGTTCTTAAAAACTAAGTGACCTACTAAAGATACTTTATTAAACCAGGTTTTAATGGAAAATAAAATCCAGTACTGGTGAAAATAACCATTTCAATATCGATCTGTCAAATCTTTGTTGAAAACTTTTCTGAATATATTTTCGAGTTCGTGGATCGGTTTTATTTTGAACTATTTTCATTTTTTGTAACGACTTTAAGAGAGATTTAAAAAGTTGAAAATGTTATGATATTATGTCAAAGGGAAATTCTCCATTGTAATAGAGTTACAAAGAAGTTTACATGAATAACTGATTTGTTCCCATAAAAATTAGACTTAAAAAGCCAAATATATATAAAAAGTTAATACTATAAAGTAAATCAAGTTAAATAGTTGTAGTATTTCTTTTAAGCAAACTCAGTTTTTTTTACACCAATTACAGTTTTCTTCCTTTTACATTTCATAATATAAGTAACGGAAAAAAAATACTGACATCTTAATAAAATAACAATTGATATCGCCAAAAAATAGAAACAACAAGATTTTTACAACTCGAAAGATAGTGACGACAAACGTACCATTATTCAAATATTTTTAGATGCATTTTGACAAAACTTTTCACTTCAAGAAATATAAAATGCATGATAACACGTTGTAAGCAAGTACGGGGCGTCCCGACGCCGACGGCGAATGGCTAAGACGGCGTTCATTTTCATTCCATCTCGGACCGGAAAGGCCAGGTGAATATAATTTGAATTGCAAGGCGTTTTACGTTCCTTCCGGAAAAGATGTGACCCGAATACTTTATAGCAATTTCCACACTAAAGAGATATTCAGAATTTCCATAACAATTCCGAGTGTTTGGGACAAACTGGACTTCAAGGAGGCGGAATTTGAACACTGTCACTGTACTAAATATTATACCTAAGGACAAAAGGGTATCTTACCTCAAACAAGCTTCTGATCTTTGCTGAAGAGATTTACATATTTATATAGTACCATCGACAGTTGATCTATGTATAGTACAAATACTATGTAATACATAGATTTTGCTACTAATATAGTACAAATACTATGTAACACATAGATTTTACTACTAATATAGTACAAATACTATGTAACACATAGATTTTACTACGAAAATAGTACAAACACTACGTAACATTATAGAGTTTACTACTAAAAGCATTCTTAAAAAATTTTCAAGCTCAGATTCTTTCATAATAAAATGATGTATTTTTAACACAATGTTGTTTTTTTTTAGGTGAAGTCGTATTTTCAGAAAAACGTTTACACCACAAGAGTGATATTTTTAGCTCTCATTAATATTTCTTTACTTTAATTTCCATTTTTTTTAATTAATTCTTTTCATTTTTCTCTGTTTTAAAGTTATGCAGATGCATATTTTATTTTTATTTTATTGTATTCTTCTTTATTTATTTTGCCTCTCACATGAACCTTAAAGGCTTGCACTCCCCACCTCAAAGTTTGGAATATGTTTTTATTATTATAATTTCGGGATTTTAAAACTAACAAATTAATTAATGTTAGTGTTCAATTGAGATAATTTTGCACTATATTTTGCTATATTTTTTAGCTTCCAATTAATAAAGAAAACTAGGGTATGTATAAAAAGAAACATCAAAGTTAAAACCCAAAGGTTAGAACCCTTTGTAAAAATATATTAACATTTCAATTCCACCAAACCCAAAATATGAAAAAGATGGAGGATTTTTCCAAAGCCTATATCTCTTTAGGGACTGTGATTATTTTTTACGGTCCGAAATGGATCCCACTATAAGCGCTTAGCATAAGAACGGTTTTTAGAGTCGAAGTTGATTTTTACCGACCTTTACACCTTTTTATTTTCTGGGGGATAGGCAGATAGGATCTGTACCACACAAAGAGGAAAATTATCACGTAGAATTTTATTTAAAGGGAAAGCGATAAATTTCTCCTGTATGGATAAAAGTTCAAAGTCAGGCATAGTAATAGTATACATGTTTTTTAAAAATATTTTGCTTAAATTATTCTCTTTAAAAAAAAATCCTTTAGCAACAATATATTGTATTATTTTCAATGCCTCTAACTATTTTAATTTTCGCTTTAATTTTTTTTTAGATTATTTGTAAACAACTCCATTAAAATCTAGTATTACAGAAAAACATTTTCCAAAAATAAAATTTGTGAATATTCGTAGAAGAAATATTAAATAAAAAATGTCAAGTAACTCATTTTTGCTGTAGCTCTGGACTTAGACTAAGTATTATTATTCTTTATCTAGGGTTCTGGATCTCAAAACTCTAACCATTGAACCATAACACGATTGAAAATAAAATAAAATAAAACAATACAAAAATATTAAGGCAATGAAATGTATCAGCAGGCACAAGTATCAGGTAAATTATCCAATTTGCGGGAAGGCTATTGATCTGGTTACCTCTCGTTATTTGTTTGCAAGTTTAAGAAACAACGTTTCCGTCTCACAGACAATACTACCCCATAACAAGACAAACAAGCTTTTAGAGGATAAACAGGGCAGGTGGGTGGCGGTAATGAGCATGTAACAAAATATGGCCGATTTCCGCTGAAAAAATGGAAAGCAATTTCATTTGTTTTCACACAAACAGCCTTTTACGACAAAATATCCTGTGACATCATAAAATTTTCGGCGAGACAGTAAAACGTGGAAATATTATGCGTTTCCAAAAAGAGTCAAGTTAGTGTAAACGATATTTGATTTAAGGTATGATAAGAGCTAAATTTTCGTCCTAAAAATATTACAGTAAGTATACAAAAAATGGCATCAGGTTATCGGCGTCCTGGTCTTCTACTGTTGACAATTCGTCGGCAGTTTGCGTCAGAGCTGCGGGACGTGGACTTGACTTGGGAGGATGCACGGGAGCTGGCGGCCGATCGCTTGGCCTGGAGGCAGTTTGTGGATTCCATATGCTCCACATAGGGAGCTGATATGGAATGATGATGATGATAAAAAAACACATATCATCATAATCCGTCGTCTTACTTACTTACTTAATTACTGATATCAGATGGAAACTGGCATTCCAATAGTCCATGCGCTCTGTAGCTGCAAGAAGACCTGGATTCAAGTCTCTGCTATCAGTATAATTATTATGTCATTAGTATCGCGATATAAGTCAAATAGTTTATATTTAATTTGTACGTAAGTGAAGCTGAAATTCCAACCGTCCCGTCCGTGCTCTTTGTAGCTGCAAGACGAATTGGATTCCAGTACTTCGCCTAAATATAGATTTAATATATTTTCTTGAATAATCGTTGTCCTCAGATCCTTTGTTAAGAACTTGAGACTGGAATTAATTAAGAATATTTAATGTACAGCGCCCTTGAGGTAATTTCTCACAAAAATGGCGCTCAATAAATTAGTCTATTTTTATTTTTTCGTCATTTTTTCATAATAACAAATGCATAAATACTTAAAATCAACGCTTATCAGTATTTATTGCGATCTTCTATAAAAATAAATAGCTTGGCAATATTGCGCTTGAATCTCGTTACTTTGGATTATGGACATGACGTGCCATTACTCAACCTAAAGCTATACTTACTGCTGCCATTTTAGAAATTCGTTAAAATTTAAACAACGCCATTCTTTATCGATATAGATCGATATGATTATCTGCCCACGTATTTATGTGTAATTATTTTAATTTTGGGCCAATTAAAGACAATGTATTATGTAACGTTATATAAAATATGTAAACAATAGAATATTAACTGGCATTGTTATGGATAATCCATACATTTTTTTAAAATCTTTGTCTATAGACATTTAAGACTACCTATAGGTAGTTCTTACAAAATAAGGTAGATACTATTTTCGGTTCATTTTACTGGTTCATTTTATTTTTAACTAACTAACTAACCAACTAACCATCACGCCATTTCCCCGTAGGGGTAGGCAGAGAGGATAGAACGCCATACCACTCTGTCCTGACAGACTTCCTTTGCTTCCTCTACATTCTTACATCTTCTCATGCACATACGCCGATTATTCCAAGTATTTGACGTACTCTGTCATGCCATGTCTTTCTCGGCCTTCCGCGGCTTCTACATCCAGGCACACTTGCATTTCAACTTCTTTTAGCCGTTCTTTCATCACATCATATTAGTGAAGGTATTATATTATAGCTAATTTGAAAAATGTATAAAGGTAGGATAAGAATAGTTAGGAAAAAAAAAATATTAAGTGTCATGTAATAATATTAGTCTATGTAAAAATATAAAAGTACTAAATAAATATAATTTTAAAAAAAAATAAAATACATTGTGACGTTATAATTAAGCGTCACAGCGCGAATGCGCATTAGATAAGTACTTCAAATTTATTTAAACACAGTACCTATTTTTTTTCGGTCGATAGCTTGCAAGCGCTGGCAATACCAATTTGCCAAGGACCTTTTAGTCTTGAGCGTTTAGACGAACGGACAAGATGGCGGTCACGAAGCGTCAAAACATTTATTTTATACCAGCACGCTAAATGAAAGGATTCATCATACGATGTAAGTCACGAATCCTATTACCCGTAATTAGCTACACACAGAAATCTAAATTCCGTTACTGATTGCGTTATTCATTCTGCAGGAATCCTTTTTTTTTATTATTTCTATTTTCACCTTTTTATTTTTTATTTTATTAATTCACACAACCACCACCATTTTGAGTTCTTGTGATGCAAAAGAACTTTTGTGTACCATTTTATAATTTTGATGGCAATTCCCGTGAGAGGTTGACGGTATTACTCCGCCACGAGGAATGTGAGGTTTGGATGGTATGAAAATATCGCGGAGTAAAATTCGCATTCGATGACTGGGAGATCTACCCCCCGACGGAAGTGCCGTGGTCATCGCCACGAGCACAACATGTCCGCTGTTTCACTGATGAACCCCCCGGTATAGCCAGACAAAAGGATGACGCAAGGGAGGCTCGCGAAGGTGCAGCTGCGCGGAGGCGGCGCCTAGGCCACGCGCCCATCCAAGTCCACGGAAGAAGGCGGGAAGATATTGAAGATTGTCATCATGTTTTTTACCACCGAATGTAATGAAGTGTCAACGGTCTTTAGCTTTGGTCCATCCATGTCATTATTTTCAAATTGAAAATCATCATTTAGAATAATTTAATAATTGCTTTGCATTCCTTAGGAGTATTAATGTTTGCCCAATATGTTTGTCGCTAGAATAAATTGTAGATGGCGCCATGACGCATTATTTACCAACTTAGCAGAAAATCTCCCATACTAAAACATCCTCCATGTTGTGATGGAATTTCAGAGAAATTAAAATCAGTAAATATTCAAATTAATTTTATTCTTTGTTGCAACTAAATTAGGTTTCTTTGGTTTGTTTATAAGGTGGAAATCCGCCTAATATATTTTGTTGGTTTGCGTCTGAGCTGCTTGAAACGCACGGCGAGAGAGTATACGTGTATGGATTATTATATTTTTATTAACTCTGTGACTATTTAATGAAATATATTTATTGTATCTAACAAAGCAGTGTTTCACTCTGGTTCAACATCCCAGCCTCAGGGTACGAATGGATGACGTAATTTGAGATTTTGAGGATTTAACCTCACATATATTATTTTTAGAGCATTTTGTTTTCTCTAGTCTCCCGACTGGAATAGCTGGTGGATCGATGGGCGGGTTGTGTGGAAGAGGGGGTCAAGTCAAATTCCGAGAGGAAAAATTGTTTTGATTATTTTTAGTTCTTTTCACCAAAAGGGTGGGGAAGCTCATTTCTCTCTTAAATCCCCGCATAGCAGCCACCCCCTTCCTCACACCCTGTTCACCGCGTCACAACATGTATTTTTTTAATTATACATTTAGACATAAATATTTTTATTTTAATCTTCTTCGTTATGTCTTATTTTCTGAAGATTAGTGGAATCCATATGCTCCACATATGGAGCGGATATGGTATGATGATGATGATAATATTTAGGTATCTACCTCGATAAAAATTTGTTGCATTTGGGTACCTCTGACCTGTGTAGTGTTAAACAATAATTTTTATTCGTATGGGTAACTACTCAATGCATGTATTAGATATAAATAAAAATCGGAGAAGCAGAATGCAGTAAAATCAGTTTATTTACGGAATTTTCAAAAGAAGTTACAAAGTAAAGTAACCATAGTTCATTCTACTTTTGACACCAAAATATCTTAAAAGGTTTGCGGAAAACAAAATAAAACGTTATTTTATTGTTGCTCTTTCGATTCCGCCCAAAACGGGCTATTTGCAGATAAATACCGAAAGCCGAGATAACTTTGTATACTTTATGTGCTCCATTCGGTAAAACTTTCACCCAGACAGTTGTCATACATTGCGAACAAAATAACAATACATTTCCCTACTGATAATATTCACATGCCCGGGGGTAAAAATTATTGCAGAGCTTCGTTATTTATTGCAAAACTTTGTCACTAGCTTTTATTTTATTTTTTATGAATGTGGGATACATTTATTAGGTGACAGATTATACGAAATATAGAAAAACAAAATGAAAACCTACCTATGATTTTTTGTACTATAACTTTATACTGATAAATATTCTAGTATACGGGCTTATAAAAGGCAGGATTTTAGGTACCTGATAAGTAATATTGCAATGCACAGATTTTTTCAAAACTTTACGACATCACACATCACCATCATCATAACATATCCGCTCACTATGTGGAGCATATGGATTCCACAACCTGCCACACATCACAGCCAAGCGAAACATGGCACCTACATGTTACGCTCGTCATAGAAATATTAAAATTATATTTTTGGCTAAAATTACACTTAAGTTCATAGTTCACTTAAGTGAATTGACACACCAATTTAGAGCATACATATCTTGATAATTTATTATATGAATGCAAGATGATCAGTCTTACGCTTCAGCGACAATCCAAGGTATGATAATATTTTTTGTCAAAATATTATTTTTTTAAATTATTTTTTAATCCATACGTGAAGAGGACAAAATACGAGAGATATGATTGGTGGAGAGGTCTTTAAGCCTTCATAAATTATCCAATAGATATCCAGATTAGTAATACTCCGTGTGAATTTATAATTCCTTAAATTTACAATAAAACAGGTTAACTGTATTTT